>RJWM01039639.1:0-15989 GCA_004363535.1 Dasyprocta punctata
TTTTATTTTATCCAGACTGTTGGGATTAGGGCAGTGCCAATCCAATCAGTGAATTGATTCAGCAATCACTCACCCTTAATCCCAGCACTCTTAATCCCAGCATTGAACCATGATTTAATCACACACTCTAGACCGTGCTACCTTCAATAAAGCCCCATCTAAAACTGCGTGAAGCTTTGAGGGAACATCCAGACACAAACCATAACATATGGGGAGGGACCCAGGGCAGAGAGAGCCCCAGATGTGGATGGCCAGACAGACACCCATGGTGCCAAGCCTTGGCTGAGGTAGGATGTGTCTTTAAGGCAGAAACAGGCATTTGCTGCCAGCCATGGTGGCGCATGCCTGTAATCCCAGCACTCCAGAAGGCTGAGGCAGGAGGACCATTGTAAATTTGAGACCAGCCTGGGCTACAAAGTGAGTTCAAGGCCAGCCTGAACTGCATAGTGAGACCCTGTCTCAAAAAATAGGGCCGGGGATTTAGCTTAGTGGCTAAGTGCCTGCCTGGCAGGCGTGAGGTTGTGAGTTCTATCCCTGGTACAAAAAAAAAAAAAAATAGCGTTTGCTGAGATGCAGGGCCAGACCCTCTGACGAGCAGGCTGTTATGACTCAGGTGAGGTGAGGCAAGCTCAGGACAAGCACCACTGACACGACAGTGGATAACAGTTCCCAGAGAAGGGCAGCCATGTTACAGGGGTGGTGCAGGAAGCGCCAGGCCCTTCGGGAAGGAAGGAAAGGACTAGTTCACCTGAATCCTTTCCAGTCGTCTGAAAGGACTGTGAGGCCGAGCCCTGTGGCACACAACTGTCATCTCGGTTTCATGAGAGGCTGAGGCAGGAGGATTCCAATTTTGAGACCAACCTAGTAGTAAGACCATCTCCAAATTAAAAGAAAAAAGGGCTGGAACTGGAGCTCAGCACTTCCTGGGGTACCCTGGGAGGGCTGGCACTGTCAAAGCATCAGTATAAGATGACCTGCTCGTGGATGGGGGTGGCTCCGTGGACGATGCCTGCCTGCTGTACAAGGCCCTAGTTTCCATCCCAGTGCCAAGAAGGAAGGACAGAAGCGCTTCACAGGATTGCTCTGAAGCAGAAATCCCGGTTCCAAAAGGTTCTGAATTTCTTCGTGGTCCAGCGCCCTCTTACCGTGAGAGATTTATTCTTTGTGTGTGTGTGTGTGTGTGTGTGTGTGGCACCGGTGATCAAACTCACAATCTCGCGCCTGCCAGACAGGTGCTTAAGCCACTGAGCTAAACTCCCGGCCCTATTTATTTATTTATTTAATTTTACTTATTTATTTATTTATTTATTTTTGAGGCAGGGTCGCACTATGTAGTTCACGATGGCCTTGCTCACATTGTAGCCTAAGCCGGCCTCGAACTCGCAACGTTCCTCCTACTTCAGCCTCCCGAGTGCTGGGATTAAAGGTGTGCGCCACCACGCCGAGCTTTGAGGATTTATTCTTACACTGTTTCGGCCAGCGGCTTCCAAGTTTCCTCTGAATTCTTGGATCCATCTCCTGTTCGCAGCAGACAGAGAAAATGTCTCCAAGAACGGGGAGCCTTGAGGACCCTGACACAGCAGCCGCGGGACACCCACGTGCAGCCTCGCAGACCTGACCAGGGAGAAGAGACAGCTAGCAGGAGCACGGAGCCCGTACCGATCTGAAACTGTTCCCGCCGGTCGTTTCTTCAGTTTCGGCGGCAGAGGGCTCACGAGGCTCTTGAACTCCACTCCCTGATCCAGTCCCCAAAGTGGGACACGGAAAACCTGGCGTCTTGCTTTGCAGCACAGTCCAACAAGGGATGCTCAGAAGAAGGTTGCCGCCTAACTCAGAGAAAAGGGACGCAAGTGGAAAGTTCACTGCCTGGTGACAGAGGCTACCGCTGCCAGAGCACCCGGGGTCTCCAGGAGCTCAGGAATTGGTATCAAGGCATCGTTTTCAGATCCGGGCAGTTACCAAAGTCACCAGAGAAAGAAAAAGTGGTTCTCACACCAGCAGGACTTGACAAGATAAAGTATCTTAAAAACAATCCACATGCTTGGATTTTCTTCAAAGTAATACAGGGAAGCCGGGCGTGGTGGCGCACACCTTTAATCCCAGCACTCCGGAGGCTGAGGTAGGAGGAGCGTTGTGAACTCGAGGCCGAGGACGGCTTGGGCTACAACGTGAGCGCAAGGCCGGCCTGAGCTACAGTGCAACCCTGCCTCGAAAAGACCAGGGCCGGGAGTTTGGCTCAGTGGCTTAAGCGCCTCCCCTGGCAGGTGTAACGTTGTGAGTTTGATCCCTGGTGCCTCAAAAAAAAAAAAAAAAAAAAAAAAAAAAAAAAAAAAAAAAAAAAAAAAAAAAAAAAAAAAGGGTAATACAGGGAGTGGGGGAAGCATTTGCAGTGTAAGTAGAACCAGACTGATTCCTTTGAGAATAATGGTTGGAGCTGGGCAATGGGCACCAGAGAAGTCACTATCTTATGCTGCGTGCTTTTACATGTTTTTAAATATCCGCAGCTTAAGCGCCTGTCTGGCAGGTTGGAGCCTGTGAGTTCGATCCCCGGTGCAGCAAAAAAAAAGAAAAAAAAGAAAAGAAAATTTAGCCGGGTGTGGTGGCGCATGCGTTTAATCCCAGCACTCGGGAGGCTGAGGTAGGAGGAGTGTTGTGAGTTCGAGGCCCGCTTGGGAGCGCAAGACCGGCCTGAGCTGCATAGTACCACCCGCCTGAGCTACATAGTGCGACCTTGCCTCGAAAAACTGGGGCTGGGGGTTTGGCTCAGCTGCTTAAGCGCCTGTCTGGTAGGCGTGAGGTTGTAAATTCAATCCCCGGTGCCACACACAAAAAAAAAAAAAAGAAAGAAAAAAGAAAATTTAGCCAGGCGTGGTGGCAACGCCTATAATCCCAGCATTCAGGAAGCTAAGGCAGGAGGATCACAATGAGTTCTAGACCACCCTGGGCCACAAAGTGAGCTAAAGGCCATCTGAAATGCATAGTGAGACCCTGCCTCAAAAAGACAAAAAAATTAAAAACAGAAAAAAAATTTAAAAATTCAAAAGGTTATTAGCTGTCAAAAAACAAGACACACAGGCACTGCATCCCTGCCTGTAATTCTACTTCCATGGGAGGCTGAGGTAGGAGGATAACAAGTTGGAGCTCAGCCTGAGCAACTTAGTGAGACCCCATCTCAAAATAAAAATTTTAAGAGGGGCTAAGGGGCCGAGAGTTTGGCTCAGTGACTTAAGCGCCTGTCTGCCAGGTGCCAGGTTGTGAGTTCAATCCCTGGTGCCGCAAAAAAAAAAAAAAAAGAGGGGCTAGGATCCAGATGTGGTGGCATACACCTGTAATCCCAGCACTCTGGGAGGCTGAGGCAGGAGGATCACACATTCAAACTCAGCCTGAGCAATTTAACAACTTGGTGAAACTCTGTCTCAAAATAAAAAATAAAAATAATAATAGTCTGAGGATGTAGCTCAGTGTAAAATCACTGGGCTCAATTCCCAGTATCACAAAAAATAAACTAAAATTAAAAGGGCCGAGGGTGTAGCTCAGTGGTAGAGCACTCACCAGTACCACAAGAAAGTAAGGAAGGGAGGCAGGAAAGG
The DNA here is from genome assembly GCA_004363535.1 of Dasyprocta punctata. Lineage (NCBI taxonomy): Eukaryota > Metazoa > Chordata > Mammalia > Rodentia > Dasyproctidae > Dasyprocta > Dasyprocta punctata. The sequence goes on from RJWM01039639.1 coordinate 3,591, forward strand.
ATAAAAAGAACACAAGAGTCACACTAGCAAGTATCATCTGTCCTAATGATATAGGGATGATATAGGACCTCCAAATAATATAAGAGAACTATAACTCCCAACCTGCTAGATGTTCAATATGAGTTCATGTTCTCTAAACTCAAAAAATGAATTCTAGCACAACAGAGGTTAGGGTAGGAAGTATATATTGAGAGGAATAAAAGCTTCTGTTTAAGAGAGACAGAAGGGGTCCTGAGAGGATGGCCCTAGTATAGGTTTTGGGTTTTTGTTTGTGTTTTTTTGGGAATTTTTTGGATACCAGGGATTGAACTCACAACCTCATGCTTGCCAAGCAGGCACTGTGCCACTGAGCTATATCCCTGGTCCCTACTATAGGTGTTTTTTTTGTTTGTTTGTTTTGTTTTTTTTGCGGCACCAGGGATCAAACTCACAACCTTGCACCTGCCAGGGCAGGTGCTTAAGCCACTGAGCCTAACTCCTGGCCCTAGTTTTTTGAGGCAGGGTCACACTATGTAGCTCAGGCTGGTCTTGCGCTCGTATTGTAGCCCAAGCCAGCCTCAGTCTCCCGAGTGCTGGGATTAAAGGCGTGCCACGCCCGGCTTACTATAGGTTTTTTTGTAAGAGCTTATAATTAGAGGAAAATGGTAATGGATATACAACTCTGTACAATTTGTCCAACTTTTCTGTAAATATAAAATTATTCAAAAGTTTATTTTAAAAAAGAAAAGAACAAGCCAGCCATCATGGTGTACAACTCTTAATCACAATTACTTGAAGCTGCAAATTCAAGGCCAGCTTGTGTAATTCAGCAAGACTCTGTCTAAAAATAAAATTTTAGCCAGGGATTTAGCTCAGTGGCATAAGCAACTGCCTGGCAGTCTCAAGGTTGTGAGTTCGATGCCCAGTACCAAAAAATAAATAAATAAATAAATAAATAAATAAATAAATAAAAATAAAATTTTATTTTTTTGTTTGCCAGTTGAAATAAGTACTTTACTGAGAAACTTGCTTTGTTATTAAGTTACAAATATTTTCATTTAACAAAATTAGCATATCCTTAATCCTAAAAATATATCTTTTTTTTGTGTGTGTGATATCTGGGATTGAACTCACAACTTTGCAATTGCCAGGCAGGCACTTATACCACTGAGCTAAATTCTCAGCCCCACCTAAAAACATATCTTAAAAGTCTTTATTATCTGAAACTGCAGATCATTCTGATCCAGGATTTTGTTTTTTTTATTTTAAAGATAGTAAAATCCAACAAAACAGAACAGAACAAAGTCAATCAAAACAAAGCAGTAGAACTGGTACAGAACTTCAAAGAAAGATACTAGGAAAACAATAGCTACTATAGTATATCTTGTTATTTTCAGAATAGTTGACCATTCCATCAGGTATAGTAAAATCAAACCAAAAACAAAACACAATAAAACCAATAAAAACAGAATATGAAATAAAGCAAAAAAAAAATTAATCAGAATAAAACAAAACAGCCGGGCATGGTGGCGCATGCCTTTAATCCCAGCACTCAGGAGGCTGAGGTAGAAGGAGCGCTGTGAGTTCGAGGCTGGCTTGGGCTACAACGTGAGCGCAAGGCCAGCCTGAGCTACTCAGTGTAACCCTCCCTCAAAAAAACAGGGCTGGGAGTTTGGCTCAGTGACTTAAGCGCTTGTCTGACAGGCGTGAGGTTGAGTTCAATCCCTGGTGCCGCGAAAAAAAAAAAAAAGAATAAAGCAAAATAGCTGGGCGTGGTGGTGCATGCCTTTAATCCCAGCACTTGGGAGGCTGAGGTAGGAGGAGCATTGTGAATTTGAGGCCGGCTTGGGCTACAACGTGAGCGCAAGGCCGGCCTGAGCTACATAGTGCAACTCTGCCTCAAAAAACCAGGGCCGGGAGTTTGGCTCAGTGGCTTAAGTGCCTGTCTGGCAGATGTGAGGTTATGAGTTCAATCCCCTGTGCTGCCAAAAAAAAAAAAAAGAGTAAAGCAAAATAATGAGAACAATACTGGGCCTCAAAGACAAGACAGAATAGAGTCCCCCATATTTGCTACATTACATACTGTCATCTTCCCAAGAGATGTTCAGACTGCCAGCTCCAGGCCTGCAAAATCAACTGAACAATACAAGTATTTAGCTGCTTTATTTATTTATTTATTTAGCGGCACCGGGAATTGAACTCACAACCTCGCACCTGCCAGAGCAGGCGCTTAAGGCACTGAGCCAAACTCCTGGCCCTAGTTTTTTGAGGCAGGGTCGCACTATGTAGCTCAGGCCGGCCTTGTGCTCACGTTGTAGCCCAAGCCGGCCTCGAACTCACAACACTTTGCCTACCTCAGCCTCCCGAGTGCTGGGATTAAAGGCGTGCGCCACCATGCCCGGCGAGCTGCTTTATGTATAGTAGTTGCTATCAATTTAGCTAGTCCTCCAAACCAGCAGGTTGCTGGTGGGGGGAGGGGATGTCCTTGACTCTAAGCTTGCCCGCTGGTAGGCCTACGGGAGGCACATCTCTTTCTCTTCCTGGAGTCCACGCCAGTGGCACACACTTCCCAGGAAGGCAGGCTAGTTGTCTTCTGGTTGGAGCCTCCCTGCCCAACATGGCGGGTTCTCAGGAGGCCCATCTCTTTCTCTTCCTGGAGTCCGCACCGGTTGTACACACTCACCAGGAAGGCAAGCTAGTTATCTCTGATACAGGATTTTTTGAGTGTCTCATATGGGGAAAGTGCAGATTCAATTTGGGCAAGTAACAGAACATATGTAGTAAGACCTCTTGTAAAGAAAAAAATCTCCCACTTGAGTGTGAGTTGCCTGCATGGATGTGAATTACATGTCTTTACTGTAATGATAAAAGTCACCTAGTACAGTAATGAGGCCTTATGTTTACTCCTGAGTATTTAGAATCATAATGTGGCCATCATTTTATTTTATTTTGTTTTTAATTTTTTTTTATTTTTTGGTACTGGGGATTGAACTCACAACCTTGTGCCTGCCAGGCAGGCACTTATGCCACTGTGCTAAATCCCCAGCATGGCCATCATTTTAAAAAGCTCTGCAACAAGACACTTCTGCTTAAAAACATCCCTGATTCCCTAAAAAAAATAAAATTTTAAAAAGAGCTGAGGATAGCCGGGCGTGGTGGCGCACGCCTTTAATCCCAGCACTCGGGAGGCTGAGGTAGGCGGAGCGTTGTGAGTTCGAGGCCGGCTTGGGCTACAACGCAAGTGCAAGCCCGGCCTAAGCTACATAGTGCGACCCTGCCTCAAAAAAACCAGGGCCGGGAGTTTGGCTCAGTGCCTTAAGCGCCTGCCCTGGCAGGCGCGAGGTTGTGAGTTCAATCCCCGGTGCTGCAAAAAAAAAAAAAAAAAAAAGAGCTGAGGATGTATCTCAGTGGCAGAGCACTTGCCTAGCATGTATGAGGCTCTGGATTGAGTCTCCAGTACTCTCCAAAAGAAAAAAAAAGTGCATTGAACATTTTTCTTTTGGTAGGGGGGTAGGTTGAGACAAAGTCTCGTCATGTAATTCATATAGGCCTTGGACTCATGCCCATCCTCCTGCCTCAGCCTCCCAAATGCTGGGAATACAGGTGCGTGCCACCACATCCGGCTTTGAACCCTTAACATTTTTTCTCTTTTCTTATAACTATCTTCTTATGTATTCAGGCCCACAAATGAAAAAACTACTCTTATTTGCACTGGCTTTTTCTTGGTTTCTCAAATGCACTGTACTTCACATGCCAAACTATTTCCTCTTATCCCTTACTCATCTGTAATTTAGTTATCACTGACTACATTTTTGCCTCAGCATCACTTCCTCAGAAAAGCTTTCCTAGAGGCCGGGAATCTAGCTCAGTGGCATAAGCACCTACCTGGCAAGCATGAGGTCATGAGTTCGATCCACAGTACCAAAAAAAAAAAAAGTTTTCCTAGAAGATTCAGCACCAAAGCTTCTCCTTACTGTCATAATACTCTACTTCATTTATTATTGTCACAATCTATAATACTATTTCTTATTTTATAGCTCTCCACTAGTATGAAAGCCCAATGGGAGGGGTTCTTTTAGTTTCTGTTGAATAGTGTCTCCCCCAATACACAGAAGAAAGTCTGGGTGCTGACAGGTATTTAAATAATTGTTGAATGAAGAGATATGATAGTTAAGTGAATCATCTATGGAAATCAAGTTGTCTTTCCCACAATTCTCAAGTTCAGTGTTATGGTTTGTGTTTGTATATCCCACCATGCAGTCATGGAGGCAGGTGAATCTAGCGTTTATGATTGGTTCATTGTTTAGTGCTGGGACTGGCAGTGTGAATACTGCACCCACCCAGGGGAGGGTAGTTGGCACACAATATAAGGGACTGAAAGTGGTTTGCTCCCTGACTTTTGCCCTTTCACTCTTGTTGCTTGCAGCCGCTATGAACAGTTGCCTCTTAGCCACACCACCCTGCCTTAGAACCAGCTGAGTATAGACTATGTGTTAGTCAGGGTTTTACTAGAGAACACAGATATAACATGAGATGTACAAATGTATAAGAAATTACAGAATAGGTTTACGATGCTCAGCCACAGAGTCAGATGAGGAAGCATGCAAAGGGTGTCTGCAGGCCGGAGCCCAAAGGATTCAATCCAAGGTCTGGAGTTCACCCAGTGTCCCGTGTGAGTCTGCACCAGCAGGCTGACAGGTCTGTGACAGAAGGCCGAAAGGTCTACACTGGAAGGCTGAAGAGTCTATGCTGGAAAGCTGAAGAGTCTACACTGGAAGCCAGGAGATGACAGCCAAACCAAAGGCGAAGGCTGGAGCTTCTCCAAACAATGGAATGTGTCGTTTCTCCTTCCCTGTTATACCATCCAGGTGATGATCCAGCCTAGGGTGGGTCTTCTACACCCTAGAGTGTAGAGTTGCTAAGCTTGCTTGCTTATTTATTTATTTATTTATTGGTACCGGATCAAACTGACAACCTCGCACCCGCCAGGCAAGAGCTTAAGCCACTGAGCCAAACTCCTGGCCCTAGTTTGTTTTTTTTGTTTTTTTTTTTTTTTTCCCCAGGCACCGGGGATTGAACTCAACCTCGCACCTGTCAGGCAGGCTCTTAAGTCACTGAGCCAAACTCCCGGCCCTGGTTTTTTGAGACAGGGTCGCACTATGTAGCCCAAGCCCCCCTCAAACTCACAACGCTCCTCCTACCTCAGCCTCCCAAGTGCTGGGATTAAAGGCGTGTGCCATCACGCCCGGTTACTTGCTAGTTTTTTCAAGCCAGGGTCACCTTGCTCACACTGTAGCCCAAGCTGGCCTTGAACTCACAACACTCCACCTACCTCAGCCTCCCGAGTGCTGGGATTGAAGGTGTATGCCACCACGCCCGGCTTGCTAAGCTCATTTAGTTAAGCTTCTAAACATCTGAAGCTGACACAATCGATCAACCACTACAATCCACCCCTTCTCAACTTGGCAACCTGACATATTTCTTTAAACTAGTCTCAAGATACAAAGACATGCTTATAATTGCTCCTGACAAGTTATAACTATCCTTTGTACCAACAGAAATGCACTAATTCTCTTACCAGAATAGAATGTAAGTTTTCTTTGGTTGATGCTTACTCTTATCATTTTATAATTTTAACATTATAACACACATTTAACAATTCCCAAGAACCAGCATTAAGTCTATCAGCATTATGTTACATTAGAACCATATTTGGGAAGAAATATTAATTACAATCCTCTTTTCTGTAACTGATCACAGGGTTGTAGCTGGTATTTAGGACTTCCTTTTTCCACTACCCATTCTGTATTCCCTTGGCCTTCAGCAAGCACCTCAGTAGGTCTTGGTTCTTCCCTGGTGGGGTGACCCACACCTTCATTCCTGAAGGCTTTTTTTTTTTTTTTTTTTTGTGGCATCAGGGATTGAACTCACAACCTTGCATCTGCCAGACAGGCGCTTAGGGCATTGAGCCAAACTCCCAGCCCTAGTGTTTTTGAGGCAGGGTCACACTATGTAGATCAGGCTGGCCTTGCACTTGCATTGTAGCCCAAGCCAACCTCAAACTCACAACACTCCTTCTACCTCAGCCTCCCGAGTGCTGGGATTAAAGGTGCGTGCCATCACGCCCAGCTTCCTGAAGGTTCTTGACCACTTGTCACTCTGCCTGGATTAGGTTGTTGCAATTTTCCATTGACCTTAATGACAGGGCATGGTAGTACTAAAAGTTGCCCTAAGGAATCTCCTGCACTCTATGTATATTCTTCCTTTACTCCATTGTGGAGTAGTAGTCCAATTTCCCCTTGATAGTCTGGGTCAATCATCCCTGACAACACTGTGACTCCATTTTTAGCTTGTTTCCTCAGAGGCCCGAGGAGACCAAAATGATGAGGAGGAAGTCTTAGCTTCCAGCTCAGTGGTACCATTGTTGTGCTTCCTGATATAAGCCTTCCCCACTCTGGAACCCAAACTTCTAAGCCAGCAGAACATGAAGTCATGGGGATAGGAAGCAGAAATTTTGCTAGTGGATCACTAGGGGTAATGGTGAGTGGTACCATTCCTACTTCCACCCCTTGATTCCTGGACCCATGAATCCTGGCTATAGGAGACACAGTGCCATATAGTGGATGCTGATTCAAAGCATATACAGCCTTTTGAAGTACCTTACCCCAAAGCCGGGCGTGGTGGCGCATGCCTTTAATCCCAGCACTCGGGAGGCTGAGGTAGGTGGAGTGTTGTGAGTTCGAGGCCGGCTTGGGCTACAACGCGGCGCAAGGCCGACCTGAGCTACATAGTGCGACCCTGCCTCAAAAAACCAGGGCTGGGAGTTTGGCTCAGTGGCTTAAGCACCTGCCCTGGCAGGCGCAAGGCTGTGAGTTCAATCCCTGGTGCCGCAAAAAAAAAAAAAAAAAAAAAAAGTACCTTACCCCAGTCTTGCAAGCTGTTGCCACCTAGCCAGCATTGTAACTGTGTCTTCAAAAGGCCATTCCAGCTTTCTATCAATCCAGCTGCTTCTGGATGGTGAGGGACATGGTAGGACCAGTGAATTCCATGAGCATGAGCCCATTGCCTCACTTCTTTAGCTGTAAATTGTGTTCCTTGGTCAAATTCTGCCTTGGTTACTTTTCTCTCATTGCTGAGACAAAATACTTGATGCCCAAAATTAGGGAAGGAAAGGTTTTTTTGTTTGTTTGTTTGTTTGTTTTTTTTTGCGGCACCGGGGATTGAACTCACAGCCTTGCACCTACCAGGGCAGGCGCTTAAGCCACTGAGCCAAACTCCCGGCCCAGGGAAGGAAAGGTTTACTTCTTACAGTTCTCAGGGGTTTCAGTCCATACTCAGTTGGCTCCAAGGCAGTGTGGAGTGGCAGGGTCGCCATTCATGGTGGCCACTAAACAGCAAGGCAAACCAGCAAGAGAGAGAGGACATGCCTTCCCCTCGCCCTTACACTGTATGTCGGCTCCACCCCTGGGTGGGTGCAACACTCATACTGCCAATCCCAGCGCTAGACAACAAACCAATCATGAACACCAGACTCAGCCCTTTCCATGATTACATGAGGCTTTGGGGGGACACAGGACCTTACCCACAACAGACTGAGACCTCCACAAACTGTAAGCTAAATAAACCTTTCCTTCCCTCATTTTGGGCGTCAAGTATTTTGTCTCAGCAATGAGAGAAAAGTAACCAATACAGAATTTGGTACCAGTGGAGTGGAGTCATTGCTGTGACTATACCTGACCATATGGTTCAAGAACCTTTGGAAATAGCTTGTGAGAAGAGCTTGAAATGGTTCAGAGATGTTGCCCGAAAGAATGGCAATGGAACACCTTAGGCTGTCCTGTATGGGAGATTCTAGTCAGAGCTCAGAAGACCAGAAGGCTGATAGAAATCCTGCCAGTAAAGACCAGGCTCAGGAGGTTTCTGCTGGGAAGGACTGCATTGGCTGCTGGACTTCAGGCGATGTGTGTCATGACTTGGCAGGAAGTTTGTCTGCATTTTGCTTGTGTCCAGAGACTTTGCCTGAGACTGAGATCAAGGGTGGAGGACCAACTAATCCAGCAGAAGAAATTTCAAGGCAGTCAAATGTTGAGGCAGTGGCATAGCTATTGTTGGAAGCTCTTAGCCAGATTTACATCATGAATCAAGAGCAAAGAGCCCAGCAAGACGATTTAAAACATTGTGAGTTTGCCAGGAAAAAAGCTCCAGTAAAGCTGTGGACTGTAAAGGCAGTGCCAAGATCTCAATTTTGGAGAAGGAACAGAATAGAAAAGGTGACTTGGGGGCATCATGTGGTATGTCTCCACCCTTTGCAGCATCAAAACTGCAGAAGTGAAAGACTTTGCTTTGAGGAGAAAGTCACAGAGCACCATGTTCCAGGATGATGGCAGGGGCCACACCAGGTTCCAAAATGGCAGTGGCTACACCAGGTTCCAGAACAGTGGCAGCATAGAAAATCTGTTCCTTAAATCAAGTTCAAAGTGCTCAGTGATCCAGGCCCTCAAACCCTACAGCCAAGAGAGAGGAAAGCCTGGCTACTGCTCCAGTTGGAAGTATCCATGTGGCGCTGGTTTTCGGTGCATGCAGAATACAGGAGTTCTGAGGTTAAAAAAGGCTTCCACCCAGATTTCACAAGGCCTGGAAGGCCAGGCAGTGTACCCAAGAGGGCAGTGTGTGAAGCTGTGAGCGTGATGCCAAAGGTGCAATGGAGGACCCAAAAGTTTGGAAGAGCCAGTAGTGTGAACTGTCTAAGGAATCCCACAAGGAGGGAGCAAAGTCAGACCAAGAGAGAAGTCATGGGAGCTACAACCACTAGAAGTACCATATGGGGATAGTCACTCAAGCCTTTTGGAGCTCAAAACCAGATTGCTCCTGATGCTGAATGTGCAACTACAGGACTTCATGTTTGCTCTGCTGGATTTTGAACTTCCTTTGGTCCCATTCCTTTGTGTATGTGTGTGTGTGTGTGTGTGTGTGTGTGTGTGTATGCTGAGAACTGAACTCAAGAGCTTGTACTTGCCAGGCAGGCACTGTGTTGCTGAACTATATCTTTGGTAGGTCCTATTCCTTTGTATCCCTGTTTGTACCCTTTGGAATGATGATATTTACCTTAGGCCATTGAATGCTCAAAGTGTTTTTTTCAGTTATACAGGTAGTTACAGCTAAGAGTTTACCTTAGATCTCAGAGGAGACTTGGGAGTTGGACTTTTCAGCAATGCTGAAACTGTTAGGACTTTGGCAAGTCTTGGAGATAGATTAAGTGTCTTTTGCATAAAAGACATGCATAAGTCTTTGGGGGGCCAGGGGCGGAATGTTATGGCTTATGTTTGAATGTCTCCCCAAAGCCTCATGTAGTCATGGAGGCTATGTTTGAATGTCTCACCAAAGCCTCATGTAGTCATGGAGGCAGCAGAATCTAGCATTTGTGATTGGTTCATTGTCTAGTGCTGGGATTGGCAGTGTGAGTCCCGCACCTGCCCAGAATAATGGAGGGAAAGTGGCTTGCTCCCATCCCCTTTCGCCCTTTTGCTCTTGTCGCTTGCAGCTGCCATGAGTAGTTGCCTCCTAGCCATGTCACCCTGCCTTGGAGCCAGATGAGTATGGACTGAGTCCTAAGCTAAATAAACCTTTCCTTCCTTCATCTTGTGCATCAAGTATTCTGTCTCAGCAATGAGACAAAAGTAATCAACACCAACAGCTTCAATTTCTTCTGATTCTTATACAGTAACAGTAAAACTGAAGATCAAGTTTATTTCTCCAATCTTCAAATTAACCAATTTCAAAGAAACATAAATTATTAGACTAATAGATGAAGTCATACAGATATTTCAAGCTCTATTAAAAGAAAGGAAGATGAGAACAAAAAGGAGATACAGTGGACCCTTGACTTATCAATTCATTCATTCTTTTTTTTGTGTGGCACCGGGGATCGAACTTACAGCCTCGCGCCTGCCAGACAGGCGCTTAAGCCACTGAGCCAAACTCCCAGCCCCAGTTTTTTGAGGCAGGGTCACACTATGTAGCTCAGGCCAGCCTTGCGCTCACGTTGTAGCCCAAGCTGGCCTCAAACTCACAACGCTCCACCTACCTCAGCCTCCCGAGTGCTAGGATTAAAAGCATGCGCCCGGCTAATTCATTCATTCTTGAGGGCTGGCTGTAACTCAGGTTGTCAGGTGAAGGCTCAGGCTCCTCAACACAGCCTTCAAAGTCTCTCTCCTATATACAGGCAGATGTCAGTGTCCTTAGAGACACCGGCCCAGGATTTCTCAATGAAACCCACACAGAAAACGATGTTGTAACGCTCCTTCCAGAACTCCTTAAGGGTTAAATCTGTGTCTGAGACCATCTGGAAGCACAAGCTGCCAGCATTTAGGTCATAACTCAAGACTTTGGTCATTAAGTTAAAACTAAAATTACAGCCATATCCCAAGCTATGTCAAGTCAGGTGTAACTTGAGGGTCCACTGTAAGCCTTTTAAGAAACTTGCTGTTTGGTCTACAGACAATATAAAGAGGTGTCTTTTGGAACCAAACACACACACCCACACACACACACACACACACACACACACACACACACAATTAAAGTTGATTATTTTTGTTGCTGAAGGAGCCAGTCCAGCTGAGCAGCAGAAAGCAATTCAAATGTGCACATAGAACATCAGAGTCCCTGAACAAAGAGCCTTCTTCTAGTTCTTCTTCAATCCGCACCAAAGTCATAGAGAAGTCCAGCAGTAGTAGTATAACAAATATCTCTACTGCTTCAGGATGGAAATGTCCACGTACTATAAGACCAGAGAAGAACTCTTGAAGCAAAATGGGGAATATAACCCCAGCAAAGTCGCTGAAGCTGGGGAAAGATATTCTCCTTTTGTTTTGGACTTGAAAGTGGGCTATGCTAAAGTTAATGGGTATACAGCAATTCCAGTTTGACCACAGAGTACGCCCTGGATATAAAAAATACTCAATGTGCACGGGTCAGTGAGAAAGGAAGAGTCAGGCCAGCACAGAGTCAGGGGCAAATTCTTCTAGTGTTGAGTCCACTTGATGCTCTTGAGGTCAATGCCATCCTGCACCATCTCCCAGAGAGGACTGCCAAAGAAAAGCGGTATATAGTGAGTGAGGCTTGGATAGGAGGCAGGTAACATTGGCTTCAATGCCCTGAACAATAACTGATTTGCCTCCTTCTGTCTTATCTCTGTCTTTTCTCCTAGTGGATCCCAACACAGGTGACTAACAAATCCCAGCTGCCTTCAAATCCTGTTCAGTTCCAGTCTCTCCCCAACTGCCAATAAAGAAAATTAACTAGGTACCCTAGGCTCAGCTATAATGGGACCTTGAGTGAATGGATTTTAGGAATAGTCATAATCTTTCTCTTTTCTTTCTCTCTCTCTTTGTCTGTCTGTCTTTCTATAATTTTGAGACAGGGTCTTGCTTTTTGTTTTTTTTGGTTCTGGGGATTGAACTCATGACCTCCTGCTTGCCAAGTAGGCGCTTATGCCACTGAGCTAAATCCCCAGCCCAAGACAGGATCTTGTTAAATTGCCCAGGGTGGACTCAAACTTGTGAGCTTTCTGCCACAGCCTCCTGAGTACTGGGATTACAGGTAATTGCTGGGATTATAGGGGTGCACTAATACTCCTGGCTTAATTCTACTCTTGATTATTCCATATGTCATACTCTGCGTTCCCAGCATGACTTTCTTTTTTTTTTTTTCCCTGGTACTGGGGATTGAACTCAGAATCCCATGCCCACCAAGCAGAAGTTTAAGCCACTAAGCTAAACTGCCAGCCCTATTTTTTTGAGACAGGGTTGCACTATGTAGTTCAGACTGGCCTTGCTCACGTTGTAGCCCAAGCCGGCCTCAAACTCACAACGCTCCTCCTACCTCAGTCTCCTGAGTGCTGGGATTAAAGGCAAGTGCCACCACACTTGGCCCCAGCATGGCTTTCTGTTTTTGTTTTGGTTTAGTTTCTGAGGATTTTTTGTTTGTTTGTTTGATTTTGTATTCTGTTTGTTTGGCTGGTTGTTTTGGTGGTAGTGGGCATTGAGTCCAGGAAGTGCTGGGCTATATCTCCAACCATTTTTTTTTTTTTTTTTTTTTTGCGGAACCGGGGATTGAACTCACAACCCCGCGCTTGCCAGGACAGGCGCTTAAGGCACTGAGCCAAACTCCCGGCCCTGGTTTTTTGAGGCAGGGTCGCACTATGTAGCTCAGGCCGGCCTTGTGCTCGCGTTGTAGCCCAAGCCGGCCTCGAACTCACAACGCTCCGCCTACCTCAGCCTCCGGAGTGCTGGGATTAAAGGCGTGCGCCACCACGCCCGGCTTCTCCAACCATTTTTATATTTTTTAATTTTGTGACATGGTCTTGCTATTTTCCCCAGGCTGACCTTGAACTTGTTTTTTTTTTTTTTTTTTTTTTTT
>RJWM01039640.1:0-15994 GCA_004363535.1 Dasyprocta punctata
GTCTATTCTAAGTGCACAATACATATGAAGAATTTAATAATTTCTTGATATTTTATGTTCCTGTTAACTACACACTGTCTAATATAAGAATCTCCTGACAAAACAGCAAGATCACCGAGATGTCATGTATGTCCTACAAAAAGACCAGGAAAGCAAAACGCAGGTGTTGTCAGTGTGGGCAATGTGTGTGGATAGAACATACTGCCGTCACATTTGCAGACTGCCTTAGGTGTGATAACTGAAGACTATTTTTTTGTAGAGTGTTATTGATATTTTCATTGCAGTTCCTATAAGAATTTATTTCTGATGTTCTTTCTTAGATTTTTGTACAGCAAAAGCCAGTTGATGCTGAAATTTTTAATGTTTTATAAACTCAATAAATATTAAAAATTCAATACTTTCTTTTTGTGATTTTTTTCCTTTTAAGTACTCATTGTTTAATATAATAAAACTCATAAAATTAAAATTAACAATTCATCAATAGAAACATTCTAAAGAATAAATGTGGGTCTGACAGACCCATGTTTGTGTGCCATGATGATAAAATTAGTCTTATGCTTCAAGGGCTACAGCAAAGGATATTTAGGCAAAGCTTCTCATTAGTGAGCATGGAAGGAAATCTGTTTTAAGAGCCCTCATGGTTTAAAAAAAGGAAGTTGTATTATGTACATGTACCAACTCCCCAAAACAATTGCAAAATGCATGTACTACAAACATGTACTTGCAAATGCCTTCATGGTGTTTTCAACCTGTTTTTTTATTTTTCATTTTTTTAAAATGAGGTCTTGCTATGCTGTCCAGGCTCACTCCTGGGTTTTCCCAACCCTCCTGCCTTCATCTCCTGAGGAGCTGAGACTACAGGTGTGGGTGACTGTACCCACTTGTTGTCAAATTCTTGTTGAAACCACACCCCCACCCCAACCCCCACTCCATCGAGGGAGGGCCAGGAGTGAACGATCCACCCAGCCAAGCAACCAGTTGATTCAGAGGAATGCAGACTGAGATGATGGCAACTGAAATAAAGAAACAACCTAAAGCTTGTGCTGTTTGACTTAGCGGGCCACAAGCTGGTGGTCTAAGCAACTATTTAGAGGATAACAGTATGCAATAGAGTAACTATGGTAGATTCCCTACTGTCTTAGCTTTGAAATCCAATATTGGGTTCTTGCTGGTTTGATTTGTTTCATTTTACTGTTCTGTTTTATTCCCTTTAAAAAAAGAAAACAGTTCTTGCTCAATCTGATCAGCCAGACCATTGCAGAAAATATAAAGTACCTCTGGGCCCTGAACACTGGCTCCACCATAGTCTTAGGATTCACGGTTCCTGCTTTATCACCAGTATTTTCTCTCCCCCCCCCATCCATTTTATTCAAGGATGAAAACAAAGAAAGAAGAAGGAGGAAGGGAAGGAGAAGGAGGAGGAGGAGAAGAGGAAGAAGAAGAAAAACTACAACAAAATTTCTAAACAAATCAGTCAGGGGGCAACAATGGTACGTACATTGCGCATTGTCATCCCCAAATCATTCACCTAGAGCACAAGACATCTGCATTCAATTATCACCAGGATCTTCAATTCTTATTTCTTGACAGGAGAGTTTATGTCGCTTGTTCATTTGTCTGTTAGTCTACTCACTGGGTAAAATGAGCCGTCTACACATTAAATTCGGTCAAAAGCCACACATCACTACATTCTGGGGCTGGGGGTTACATAGCTCCTTGGGTAGACACGTCAGCCTCAAGACACAAAGACAGAGGTGCACTTATGTTCAGGCGCAAACAAGCACAGTCTGCCCTGCTTCAAATGCTTCAAAAACTGATTCTGAGCACCACCCTGGCCATGGGGACTGACACAGAGGAAGGCACGTCTCACTGTGACTTTCTATTTATGTGGAGAATTCCTCCACAGGTGAAAAATTAAAATTCTTGGACCAGTCCAGTGAAGAAGTAGTAAGATCTTTATTAAAAACTGTTTCACCCAGAGGCAGTTAAAATTTACAATTCAAAACCCAGCCCACTACAAAAAAAGGGGGTGGTGGTGGTAAAAACTGCAACATTGACAAAGGACTGAGACACAGGAGGCCAGGCGGGGCGCCCCGGGGCAGGTTTCTCCTCTCTGGAGGCCTGAGACCAAGTGCAGCAGCAGAGTGGAGCCCTGGACTCACAGCCGCTGGCCTGACCCAGTGCTTGGGCCGCTCCCGCTGGGCGAGCCCGGAGGAAGGGCCCTCAGTAGTGTGTTCGGTGTGCAGCCCGGACACCGGTCCTGCTCACTCCGCTATGCGAGGTCAAAAGGAGACAGCAACTCAGGCCCGTCCTGGGTAGGATGGAACACCTCAGTCACCCACCCTGAGCCCAGACGTGGTGGTTTCCCGGACATCCGGGGAATGTGCAGGGCTGGGGCGGGCCCCGAGGCCTGTAGGGCCCTGGGGAGGGGGTGCCAGGGCTCTACCGCCTGCCCTCCCAGGGAAGCCATCCCAGGCCAGCTGTGCCCAGAGTCCTGCCTTCTCCGTTGCTGAGGCTGCATCCCACGGCCACCTGGTGGGAATGCCAGTTGCCATAGCTGCTGGGGTTGCAGAGACAGGGAGTCAACACCCACAAGGCTGTGCCCTCTCAGGGCTCTCCAGGCCTCGTGTCGCCCCTAGTCACCCTCGGTCGCCCTCCAGTGTGCTCTGGATCTCCTTCAGGACTCCTGCCAGCAGCAGGGGCCTGGTGAGGAGAGCAGGGACCGGGCCAGCCACCGGCTCTTCTCTCCCTGTCACCCCATGGTGCTGGGCAGCTCATCTCCTATCTCTGGGCTCTCCCCTGACCTTGCGAGCCCCACCCTCCCATGGGGACATCCTTCCCCACCCTGATGCCGCCTCCCCAAAGCCCCCCCCCCCCCGACTCACGCTGGTCACTGAGCAGCGCGTGCTCCATCACAGGGCCGGGCTTCTTCTCTGGAAGGCAGAGGCCAGCTCAGCCAGGCCCCTGGGCTCTGGGGAACGCTGATTCTACTCCCAACCCGAACTGTCCCTGCTCACCTGGGACCCCTCCGCTCCCCTCCAAGGGTGGCCCTGCTGTGCCCCAGGCTGCGGCCCCAAGAGGCCTGTCTTACCCTCTTCATCACCCTGGCTCCCTGAGTTCCTGTGGGGGAAAAGATGGTGGGGATCTGAGAATGGGGGAAGTCAAGTGTCCTGGCCCACCCTAAGCAGGGAGTCTGGGGTGCCCTGAAGGACTCCTGGGTGTGCATGGGGCGGAGCCTGAGGTCACAGGGGAGGGGGGCTCAGCCATTGGGCAGCAACACTCAGGGTGTCTCATCAAGGGCAGAGGAGGGAGAGGGTGTGGAAAAGCCTCGCGTTCTCGACCTACCTGGCTCTGCCTGGGTCTTTGCCTCCTGAGGACATCAACGTGGCCTCATGGGCAGAGTTTGGACCCAAGCCGGAGCCTCTCTCCTGACCTTTGGGAGCCTGGAAAAAACACACACCTATTTTTGCTGCAGTTTATACCATCTGATTGCTTTGAGCTACCCTAGGAAACTCTCCTATGTCTAAGTCACCCTTCTCTTGCTTTCCACTTCTGCTCCTGAAGTTGTTTTATGTTAAACCAATGTCAAAAGTAGC
The DNA here is from genome assembly GCA_004363535.1 of Dasyprocta punctata. Classification (NCBI taxonomy): domain Eukaryota; kingdom Metazoa; phylum Chordata; class Mammalia; order Rodentia; family Dasyproctidae; genus Dasyprocta; species Dasyprocta punctata. The sequence goes on from RJWM01039640.1 coordinate 3,597, forward strand.
GACTTTGCCACGGAAGGACTGGTATCAGGAGGGGTCAGCAGCAACCATGCTTTGGGTGCTTCACACTTGGAGACTTTGGTCGAGTGGGAGCCCTGGGCCTTAGTGTGACCCTCAGCAATGGCATAGGGAGAGACACTGGCAGGTCCTAAGGGGGCTGGGGAACAGGTCTGTTCTTTAAAGTGACCTCCATTGAGCATGGACCCTGGTCTTCTGTTCCCTTAATCTCTAGGCGAGAAAGGTGCCCTATCTCTACAACAGTGGGGGACTCCTTGCCTGCTTCCATTTACACAACTGGCTATTGGGTGTATGGCCTTGTACCAAAGACTTTGAGGCTACTTTTACTAAAAAGAGTGACTTCACATGGGCCCGCAAAATGCTCCGTGAGTGACTATAAAGCAGGGCTATAAACTTGCCATCTCTGCCTTGGAGTCATTCTCTCTGTCAGTCCCTTTGGTTTCCAGGGAGTGCAGTCAGATCCATAAACATCTTGTGGCGAGTGGAAATACCCACAGGCGACCTTACCTTCCTTATCACTGCTTCAGACAAGGGCCCCCTGACCAGTCTTGACACGATGACCAGCCCGACCACCTCTGCCCAAGACCCCACGATGCACACTCCCGCTTCCCTTCTCTCTACAGAGCTCATCTGGGCGCTCACGTCAGCCCTCGAAGACAGGGCTGCAAACACCGGTCCCCTTGTCTTCCCAGTGTAGCCACACACTGAGGGGAGCTGATTAAAGTTTCTTTCCTGCCTTTCACCTGCACTTTGTTATTGGATTTCCTTGGAGTGGCCAGACCTGCCTGGAGATCCCAGACTCAGGCCTCCAGCCTGTGACTCTGCTAACAGCTCCTCCCCGTGTTTGGAGGCTGTCCTGTCAGTAATTCTCTCTACAGGAGTGACAATATCCCCTCCTCGGGTTTAGGCAGAGTCAGTGGTTCAGTAAGCTTATGTTGAGCAGGACGATTATAAAAAAACATATGGACAAACTTTCTCTTGGTGTAAACTTATTTACACATGAAAGTGAGGGATTTTCTAGAGAACTCCAACTACCTTGGCATAAAGATAACATTTCCAGTCATAACTGGCACATCCAGAAAGTTACTGGTTAGCTTGGCACAAGTGTGCCATATTGCCAGATCCAGCACTTAGTATCCCTGGATTATTCCCCTGAATTATTGCTTCCCCTGAATGCTGGGGCTGTGGGACCCCCTGAAAACAATCTCATCTGCTTTTTGGGAGCTCCAGCCTCTTGGTCTCTTACTTTCCAGCCTCCTGATCTCTGAAGTCTATGGGCTTGTCTGCCTCACATTGCTCTCCATACCTTTGTGAGGCTGCTTAAAATCGTGAGAACTAGGGCAGGCTGGTGTGGCATAGGCAAGGGAGGACATGAACAGCTGCTCATGTAAGGGCACAATTATTCAAAGAGTAAATGCACAGCTGAAGAATAGCAGACTTATAGACATGCCATAGCAAGTTAAAAATCAAGTGGGGGTCTCTGTCTGTGCTCCTGCCACCTGTCACATGAGCACCTTGCTAAATGCAGTCAGTCTTGACTGTCTGAGTTCAGCTTCTTTCTTCCGGTAATGTGCTGGGTCAACTTCACTATGTCCTGCTTGCATTTTCCTTAGTGAAAAGAATATATATTTTTCCCATCTAGCTTCAAGGACTTTGGGACCAAGTGACCCAGGCAAGGACACCTTTAACTTTGTTGCTTCACTTGAATCCCTTCCCCTCTTCCCCAGAATGTCCCTACATTATGGTAAAAACAATTTCTTTTAAGTAAATCTATTTAGAATTAGCTTGCCTGATGATATATGACTTAATTCAATTCATGTAACCAATTATATAATAACCTGCCACCTGCCTCGTACTTCCTACTTGCAAATTGTGTTTAAACTCAACCCAAAGCCAATTCATTGCTGGTAATTTGGACTACATTAAGAGTCCCTCAGCCTGGGCTGGGAGTTTGGCTCAGTGCCTTAAGCGCCTACCCTGGCAGGCACGAGGTTGTGAGTTCAATCCCCGGTGCCGCAAAAAAAAAAAAAAAAAGAGTCCCTCAGCCTGCTAGTGTAAAATCAATAAAGTTACCTTCTAGATTCCTCAGTGGAAAGAGTTCCATTGGGTTTGATATTGGTTTTTCTGCAACACTCATGCATATGGCACGTTTCCACAAACATTTTTACACCAGATAGACTAAAGGGGAGCAAAGTGTCATGTCACTGTGTGACTTGAACGATGATAAAAGCACGTGTAAGGTGCTATGGAGTCAAGAGAGGAGAACTTGAGAGGTTTCAGGTTCACAGCACCTGTGAACATGTGCAGCACTGGTGAGTTTGGGCTTATAGGTTGGCTCGGTCCGGCTTCCCTCTTTGATCCTCCAGCCCTCATACCCTCCTCTCCCGCCATAGCCCACCTTCTGGGAATCGAACCTCCCTCTGGTTTTACTTTAGGATGGGCCTCCTTCACACCCTGTGCTTCCCCTAGCTTTGAGTTCCTGCTTTCATTCTTCACCCTGGTGCACACATGACCACAGCTGGCCTGTCACAGCTAATCAGAGCCTATGGCAGAGGCCCTTCTCTGACCTGTTTCCATCACTGCTGTGTACGGTGAGAATTAATGCTGCCCGTCTTGCAGACTTGGGGCCTGGTCCTGCCGCCACAGCACCCAGCATGGAGGACGGTGCAAGAGAGGGCCAGACGGGAGGGTTGCTGGATGTGGCCAGTCCTGAGCCTGTAGGACTGTGTACTGTTGAAGTGTGATTTTTAGATGGGATATAGAATCTGAACAAACACAGGTTTGAACTTGGACAAGTCATCTATCCCTCAGCCTGTTTCCTCGTCTATTAATTAGAAGAATAAGATCTACTCCCCAGGCAGCTGTGCACTGTAAGAGTTAAATCACATGCACGCGCGCGCACACACACACACACACACACACACACAGTATAACTGCTATCAATGATACAATAATTACACAAGCACTGGTGGAGGACACAGTGTTTATTTGCTCTGCACACATCACTCACAGTCCCCCAGCCTTGATGGGCCCTCCAGGGATCTGCAGGGACAGGAAATCACTGCTCCAGAGTTGCCTTCCTTAGCAGGACAATCTGTATTCTCCGATCCCCCTCTGGGTTGCTCGCGCTCTTTCCCTCAGACCACAGTTTGGTGTTGCTCTTTGCCCAGCCCATTCCCATCTTACTTAACTGGCGTGGATACAGGTTGATTCCGAGCTGGACCTCCATCCTCTATTTCCCTGGTCCTCAAACTTGCTCAGGAGGTAGGGTGCTTGGAGGTGGGCAGGCCACAAACTACTTACAGAGCTGGGAGCAGCCTTCCCAATAGGAACTGGGACTACTGATTACTCACCTGGATTAAATCACAACCACACACACACATTTCTAAGAGAAAAAAAAGTGCAAGATAGCTATTTAATTTTTTTTTCTTTTAATGTTTTCTTGCTGATCATTAATTCACTTTTCTGCCTGGAGTTCCTATGTGCAGAAAGGGGTTGGCAGGAACTAAAAAGCCTAAGTTGTGAGAAAAAAAAAATGAGTGTGAAATCATCAAATCTATTAGCTTGTTTTAGGCAAATTATAAAGTTATTTCCTGGAAACTCCTATCCCAGAATAGCAAGCCTTTGTAGGGATGCCTGATTCCCAATTTGTTTTGATCCAGTGGATTGAATCCAGTGTCACTCTTCCATTGATGGGGTCTTGCTAACTTGCTCAAGTGGCCTTGAACTTCTGATTGTCCTGCTAGAGCCTCCTAAGTACCTTGTATTAGGGGCATGCACCATGGCACCAAGTTTCAGGTATTTTATTTATTTACTTATTCATTCATTCATTCATTCATTCATCACCTAAAGGAAACACAATACATAATTTGAATGCTGTAATACTGACATGGCACTGCAGCCTCCCAGTTACCCTCCCTGAAAGACGACCTTTCCCAGTGTTTGCGTGTCCCCCTCCAGAGGTATCCTGTACCAGTGTGGTCCATCAGAACCGTGATGCTTAAACTTCCTACCATGCTGTCCAGTGAGGTGCCACTAAGCTCTTGGAATGTGGTTAGTGTGACTCAGGAGCTGTCTTTTAAACTTTACTTAATTTGCATGCCTTTGTATTTCAATAGACATATGTGGCTAGTGGCTCCTATACTGGGCCACACAACTCTGTACAGACGACCCACAGTACACAGCCTCATACTAAGTACTTCACCTTGGTTCTGGTCACTTACCAGTGCCTCTATGTTGAAGATAATTGTTTCGGACTACCTTATTTTTTAAAACTGCTAGAAAATATTCTCTTAAAGTCAGGTATGGTGATGGCTAAGGCAGGAGAAGCACAAGGACAAGACCAGCATAAATTATATACCAAAAATTTGTCTCAACTGTCCAACAACCCTCCCAAAAGCAAAATACAATGGTACTGGTTTTTGAGCTTAATTTGTTTTATGATTTGGGGGGAAGATGGCTGCATTTGTGTTTGTGTAGGGAAGGTGGTCACAGTCATGTGCGTCACTTGATGAGGTTCGTGAATGGAAACAAAATTTTGCCAAACACTTTTGTTTGCAAACCAAACTGTTGTCAAACACATGCATTCATAAAAAGAGATATTACTGTATTCTTTTGTAATTCACAAAAGCAATCTCTTACTCAGCCCATAAAGCCATGGGTCATCATTTTTTATCATTTTCCACATACTCTAAGATATCTCGTAACAACCCTAGATTCCCCAGTTTCACTTTTATCAGTCTGGGCCTGAGACTGTTGAGCATTGGTCCCCTTTTGATGACCAGGGGAAACAACTGACCATGAATCACTACCTGAAAACATACTTGCCTCTATGGTCCCTGTACTGGTGACAGTGGCCTTCTTTAGTGTTAATCACAGTTCTCTAATTCTCCTTTAAAAATTAAGGTATCTGGGGAAGGCCACCATGGAGGTAGACCATACAGGACTGGCCTTACCTTTGCCTGATGAGAGCAACCAAGGTGCTTTGAAATAGGGGCAGTGGTGGTTTTTTTGTTTCAATTGTGTTTGCTTTTTGAAACAGGTTCTCACTACACAGTTTAGGCCAGCCTTGAACTTGTCACGTAGCCCAGGCTGGCCTGCCTTAGCCTCTTGAGTGGTAAGATTACAAGTGTGTGTCACCACACCTGGCCAGTGATAGTTTGGATGGGAATCTCTGTCTTAAAGTTGTCCTTAAGCCATGCGGCCCCTTGAGAGACTTGTGCTTTATTTTTGGCAGTACTGGGGCTTGAACCCAGGGCCTTTGCAGTGAGTCATATCCCAACCTCTTTTGATTTTATTTTTAGACAAGTTCTCACTAAACTGAACTCAAATTCAGGATCCTGCTGCCTCAGCCTTCCAAGTACTAGGATGCCAGGTATATACCACCATCCCCAGTGAGCCAATCAGTGCCCTTAAACAGCCTTCCTCTTATCCTTCAGGAGAGGGACTTTTTCAGTTTGAAATGGTCCCTACAGAAAGAACTTTCCCTAACTTGTTTTGGTGTTGAGCCCTTTTGAAGGTCCCTATGGAAGGCAGTACAGGATTTGATGTTGGCTAAATGTCAGCTCCAAATGGTACGGGCTCTTCACAGTGTGGGGGGCCAGTGCCTAGCACCCTCTGCTGGCCTTCGGTCAGTGAGTGTATGGTTCCTACCCAATCATGGGTGGGGTGGAAGGAGCAGTCAGGACTCACACAGTCACTCATACGCCTGAGTCCCGCCCAGGGGCAGGGCTTGGAGCTAGGAACTGGAGGACACGGAGTGGGCTGTGTGGAGAGGAAGGAAATCGATTCTTGCCTTGTTCAGGTTCCTAGCAGAGAAGCGTGGCTGGGTTTCTACAGCACTAGGCCCCTGCTGCATTCTACTGCATTCTCAACTAACCTCTCCAAGGCCGGGCCAGGGGGAACAAAGGCTAAGCCAGGACTCAGCACACATGGAGATGGAAGTACTTGACCCAGCTTCACCCCTCCTGTTGTCCGTGGTCACATGGAGGGTAGAGCACCTGCCTTACTTACTTTCCACTCATTGCTGAGACAAAATACATGACACCCAAAATCAGGGAAGGAAAGGTTTATTTCTTACAGTTTCTCAGAAGTTTCAGTCTATACTCAGTTGGCTCCAAGGCAACATGGCATGGTGGGACCGTGATTCATGGCTGCCACAAGGGCAAGGCAAACCAGTGAGAGAGGGCACAAGAGCAAGAGAGTGAAAACAAGAAAGATGAAGCCCTGCCTCCCTTACACTGCATGTCGGCTCCCCCACCCCCCAGCAGATGCAGCACTCACATCAACAATCCCAGCACTAGACAACAAACTGATCACAAACACCAGACTCAGCCCCATCCAAATTACAAATCCTTTGGGGACACAGAATCAACCAATACAGTGTCCTCAGTTCTCAGCGTGGTGCCTTGTGGTTTGCTTTGGTCACGGAATGAAGTAGAACCGAGAGTGTGCAGTTCCAAGCTCAGGCTTCAGAAGACTCTCCAGGTTCTCCTGGCACCGTAGCCAGCCAGGTCAGTGTGGGGACGCAGCAATGCTGGCAGCTGTCCACCTGCCAGGCTCGTCACTCCAGCAGCCTCTGGCCCTGTTTCTCACCTTCTGTGACAGGGGGCCATGATGCTCTTGCAGTCAGTAGGCTCAATTCTTGGTCACTGAGATTTCTTTTACTTGTCAATGTACTTAACGCCCACTGATGTGCTAAACATCCTGGATTTTGTCTTTGGAGATTAAGTGGAGGAACCCTTGCTTCATCTGCAAATCATCACTTGGAATCACGCAGATTGGCATCGGATGGGACAGGAAGAGGGTAGGTATGAGTCTGGACAGAGCTGCTGGAGGGTCAGGAAGGCTGGAGCAGTCCATGCAGAAAGGATCAGTGGCCCAAACAATAGCTGAAATCAATGCTCAAGGTGGACCATGCTGCGAAATTACTGATCTCAAACATGGGCTGGCATTCAAACAAAACAAAACAAACAAACAAACAAACCAATGTGAATTTTCTACCAGCTTGTAATGATGGAGAACGGCTACCAAGATGGGATACACATGCATTCATGAGTTTCAGGACTTAGGCCAAAAGATAGGACTTAACCCTGAGTGCAGTAGGCTCAGTAATCCAAATATTCTGGTGATGCCAACACCCTGGGAGAGGGCCCAGAAAGCGGGCAGGTGGGCAGTCTCCTGGGGACAAGAGTCCAAGTATGCAGGGAATGATTGGCTCACTCTTTATGTGGAAGTGGGGATTGCACTAAGGACCTTCATGATAAGCTACATCCCAGTCTTATTTTATTTTTTCTTATGACACATGGCCTTGCTGAGTCACTAAGTTTCTCAGGTTGGGCTCAAACCTATGATCCTCTTGCCTCACCCTCCCAGAATGCTAGGGTTACAGGGCTGTGCTGCCCCACACCACTGTGTGACTGGTTCTCCAAAAGCAGAGGAAAGTGCATGAGAGTCCCACCCTCCTAGTGGAGGATGTGCTTTTGGTGGCAGGGGCTGACTATCTTGGGTGATGAGGGTGAGAAGCCACACTGCCTCACCTGGAAGTGTGACACCCACAACAGATTCAAATTTACTACATCTGTTTTTAGCCTCTGCTCTTGTTATGTGCAGATACATATTTCAGTATAAATTTCAGGTAATTTAATATGTAAAAATAACTACTTACAATTGCTGCTGAAACAGGATGGCTTTAGCCAATGATCTGTTCCACCACCCCAATTTCACTACCTTCAATACTTGACTCTGTGGGTCCTCCTTGTGTGATTACTTCACAGAGCTCTCTAGAGCACAATGCCAAGGCAATGAAACGTTCCCTGCCCCCTCATTTTAGATAGGAACTTTAAGTCATCCCAGCCACTTACCCTGCATGCTTTCTGCAAATCTCATCCTCCTCAGAGGATTCGTCATGTAGCTTGGCTGCCACTCTTCTCACTTGGGAGGCACTGATAGGTCCCTACAGAGCCCTAAGCCAAAGTGGGCAACCAAACCAAGTGACGGCCTTCTGGAAAACAGAAAGGGACTTAGGACCTCTGCTTTCCCCTGCCTCTTCCACCCCAGCCCCGAGTCCTTCTCAAGTTTACCTCCTCTCCTTGTTCTGTTTTGCATCTTCCATGTCAACATGGGGAAAAGCCCCTTGTGGGAAAACATATTTACAAGACAGGGAGTGGGAAACGTGATTTTTTTCTCAGCTCATACTGCACACCTCAGGTCTCATTAGGACAAAACCTGGACCTTGCTCCATCATTACAATAGGCAAGTTTGACCTAGACCTCGAGTTTTGAAAACAATTTCTCAATGCTGGACCTTCAGTGGCTCCATCTGTCACCAAGGGCCTCAGAAGCTCTCTGGGAGAGACCTCTGCACCTGTCCCAGCCTCGACTTACACCGTCAGTTGGGGATGCTTGTGCAGTGAACAAACTGCATGACCATACTGAGTGGAAGCGTTTCACTCTCTTCAGAGCCTTTCACATCAGTCCCCTGCACACTTAGTCCCACATGCAGCCCTTGCTGGGGAAGGAGGAGAAGGTGCTTCTGTTTTCCTAGCTGGTCTGTCCTATGTATCAAGAAAATACCCAAGTCAAATTGGTAAAATTCTACAGTTCAGAGAGTTTCATACCGAGGCCTGCCACTATGAGTGAACTGTGAAATCAAACTAAAGGATAATTCAAAGTAGAAAATAGGATGTCCTCTTTTAGCCAGGTGTGGTGGTACACACCTGTAATCCCAGTATTCTGAGAGGCTGAGGCAGGAGGATGCCAAGTTCAAGCCTGGCCTTGGCAACCTGGCAAGACCATGTCTCAAATACATAAATCATTAAAGAAATAGACACTGAAGGTGTAGCTCAGTGCAAAGGCTTTGGATTCAATCTCCAGTACCACCAAGAAAGACAGGGACAGCCTTTCGGACTATAAACAACAGAAAAATAAGAATATATGTTTCAGAGACTACTACAACCTACAGCATCTACACACACTGACTTGTGATAAAACACAGCTCAGCCCAAGCGCGGTGCAGTCAGGAGCTGGGTGGCTACTGAGATGCTCACTAGCAGTGGGACCACAGGTCAAGGGAGTTTCCCTTTGTTTCTCACCATTTCTTCAATGCAAAAAACTGAGATAAACTACCATCCTGCAGGTCTCTCGCAGTGAGAAGGCTCTGAGGTTTGAGTCAGTGAACTGAGGAGGGTCACAAGGGAAAAAATAAAGAATGTACAAGACACACTCCTGTCTCGTAGTGCTATCCTTTCTCCCTAGAGTGAGGACAGCTCCTGGAGCACAGCAAGTATGTGAACAGGGAGTACATCAAACTGCTGACACAGTGGTTTTGGGTTGGGGAAATTTTCTTTCATGGCATCATTTGGTCATCAGAGTTAACTTCTCTACACACCGAAGTGACCTGTTATCTTGAATTTAATTCCTCAGAGACATCTTGGGAAAGGAGCTCCATTAAAAATCCCTGGAAAACACCAGGTATGCTGATGCATGCCTGTCATCACTGAATTACAGAGGCTGAGGCAAGAGGATCACTGAGTTTGAGCCCAGCCTGGGTTACATAATGAGCTCACGGTCAGCCTGAACAGGATAGCAAGCACCTGTCTGAAAAAACAAAAAACCACCTGAAACTCATATTTCAATAAAAGAGCAAAGAATAGTTCAACCTTAGTTACTAAAGAGGAATGTCAAATAGGAGAGGGTAAAGTGGCCTGGGTTTTCAGTTGATGGGTTCTGAATCCATTACAAAGACACAATGCGTTCAGGAAACCTTAATCGATTTTTATCCTAACCTTAATTAGACAGATATTTAACATCAAAATCATCACTACTCCCCTCACAGGTAATGGCAAGATCAGTTTGTAAAAGTCAACTTCTGGAAATTTTGTGAGCTACGAAAAAGAATAATTTTACTTAAGAAACAAACATATAAGAAGGATGAAAGCTGACTATTCAAATCCAATTCTTTTCATTCTGACAGATTCCTAACAACACACCAAACGGGATGTGTTACAAATCTTATTATAGTGCATTCCTTTCTCTAGTTTTGTTTATCTTGTGTGTTGGGTCATCACTCTTCTCTCAAGGAGCAGGGTGGGGATTGCCGTACTGGCCAAAGTTATGTGGTCAAGATACAATACAGACTAGGAGGCCCTGCTTGGGCACTTCCCGACAGATCCTCATGTTGGGGAGTTGTCCTCACCTCTCTTGACTTTTGTGCCTTCTCTTCACCCTTCTCTACTGTGCTCTCATTGGCATCCTTCTCACTTTTCCAGTGCTCTGCATCCCATTGGGCCTTGGACACCTTGGCTTTTTGCTGCTCACTGAGCAGCTTCATCAGGAGGCCCGTCCTGGAGATGAGCTTGGCACAGGCCAGCTGCACATGGGTCTCAGAGCAGTCCATCTTTAAGCTCCAGATGACTTGAGAGATCAGCCTTCTTGTGTTATTTTTGGGGATGAGAGGCCAAAGCTGCTGGTTCAGATAAGCTTCAAACTGTTCACCCTGGGCTGACAGCAGTGTGGAGGTGAAGTTGTTGAGGGGTGAGTCAGTGCCCATGTTGGGGTATTCCCACTGTGCCTCTTTGGTCTGCTCCATAGTTGGTATTAGGTTGAATGTAGTCACAGCAGAGTCTGCAGCAGAAGGATTCTTCTGAGTTGTTTTTTCAGATAGTTTTTTCTGCCACACTGTTTACTGAAAAACCTACTCTTTGAAAATCATCTCCTATAGCAGGGTTTTCTACAGGGCTGCTTTGTACTGAAGGTTTTAAAGCTGCATATAATTGAGACAAGATTCTCCTGAAAACTCAGGTCTCCTGAAGGTGAGAAGATCCATTTGGAAGGGGAACTGAGGAGACTCCTCACTGCTGAGAATGGAGGCCTCCTTGCAAGCAGTTGTCTACTGCGTGTTTTCCTTGCTCAGCTTCTCACTCGGCTTGGTCTCGTGTGGTCTGTGGGCCATGAGAGAGTGAGTTTTGTGAAAGCGGTGAACTTTTCCAGAATGTAAGATTGGCCTAGTATCCCCAGGGTTTTAACTCTAGAATTTGCATGTTTTAAAATCAAAATGCTGCTTTCAGAAGAAGAAACAGCATTTCTTGTTTCCATCGAGGACCTTCTTGACTCTCTGAAATCTTTTCCTTCCATGCCAAACTGCTGCCAGGCTGTTTTCCAGTGCTTCAGCACTTTCCAATTTTTTGGGAAAGATTTGGGATCTGAATTTAGGACCCAAAAGGCTAAAGTGCACAAGCATGGCAGTTTTCTCTTTCTTTTTCACCTCATCAATTTTTTCCTGAATTTCTGCATCAACTGAATTTTGCAGAAAATACAGCTTCTTTGGTTGATTTGTGAAGCTTCAACTGTTGGGTGCAGGTTGAAAAGAGTTTCTCTTGTTTTTCAAATAACCTAAGGAATTATCTCCATCTTGTACATTTGAAGAAAAGCAGCTCAATGAATGGTAATAATGTTGCCCCTACACCTTCAAGATTTCCCTTGAAGAAGTGAGACAATACGCAACTTACTGCACTAATAATATCACTTTCATCGTTAATATCTAGCTGCTCTTTCTTCAAGCCCACTAAGTTGATACCACTTTTCTCTGAAGAAGACTTTTCAGAAAGGATAGTCAGCTCAGTGCTGGTGCTCCTCTTCTGGCCTTGCAATGCTCTCATGAAGGCTCCTTCAGGATTCCCGGTGGATGTGTCTCCCACTGTCAGAAAAGAAGAGGTTGCTCTCCATTAGGAGACAATTGATACATACCCAGCTTTTTACTGGCCCACAGCCATACACACCAGTCAAAGAAGTTAGAGGTCAGTAAATATTTCACTGCCATTTGAAAGGGACAAAAAGAAACCCAAATTTAAACTTACAAAAAACACAACACAAAGAGAAAACAACCTTTCTTGCTAACATGACCACATTCTCAGAACATTCCATTGTGTGGAATACAGCAATTTAACGTAGCCAGATGATTGGTACTGTATAAAAAGTCAAATACTGACAAATATTTGCCCACTCAGCAAGCTTCTCTGCAGTCCTTCCATACCCACTCAGGACCCAGAATTCCATACTGTCACAGTGCAGCACCAGAGGGAGCACAAGGCTTCCTCATTCCACCTGGTCAGTCGCCACCTTCTCCCTACCATCAGAAATAACCATGATGAAGGACAGTCCTCTTAGGACAGAAAGGCAGACATGTTAAAGCAGATGCCCCACTCCTTCTGCTAACAGGGCTTTGTCTGGATATGCCTTCTCCACCTATCTGCCCAGGGCCTTCACTTGATCCCTGCTTCCATATATTCGAGCCCAGGGATGGTGAACCTTATAGGGGAAAAGTGCCGAACGGCAACCCCAAACTCACTTCTTTAGGGCACAGTGCCAACACTGCAGTTAAACCTG
>RJWM01039641.1:0-15992 GCA_004363535.1 Dasyprocta punctata
TATAGACATGCAAGATGGATCCAATCATATGAGTATTAATTGTTCCCTCTCAATAACGAATACATTGAGCAGTGTTCTTTTTAGTTATCTTACATATACACATATACAGGTTTATATCCCCTCCTCTTCCCTTTTCCCTTTCCGCCCATTCCCCTCCCAATTGTCTTTGCTCTTTGAGCTGTTCTCTACCCTTCCACAGGATCCATTGCAGACTCTGAATCACATAAACTTTTCCATTTCTTACACTAGGGAGACAATACGGTATTTACACATGTGGGTTTGATTTATCTCGCTTATGAGTATGGTCTCAAGTTGTGACCATTTACTTATAAAAGTCTCAATACAATCTTTAAACAATAATTTGATGATGTTCTTAGTTATGGACCACTTTTATTTTATTTTATTAGGAAATTGATATTTTCAACCTTTATCTCAAAATGACAGATAAGGAACAAGGTACATTATTAACTAGTTGTTCTTTTGAAGATAAGTAGCAAGCAGAATCAACAAGCTCCTGATATTGGAGTTGGAACCTTTGATATAGATTGTGAACTTAGGACCTTAAGTTTTCTTAAGACTACAGGAATCCTCTAGAAGGGCTCGCCAGGATCTGAATGCTGCATCTTCTTTACTTCCTTCAGATGGAGCTGATCTGAAGCTGCAGAGAAACCCATCTCTGAGCAAAAACGACTGAGTGATGTTTGGTCATGGAAGGTCCCCAATTCCGTGCAAAATGTGAAAAGATAATTAGATGATTAAAGGGCAAGAAGCACTAATCTTTCAACACAAAACAACCTCAAACCTATATTTTCCCAAAAAGTAGTCTTCAAATGATTGGAAAGAAAATCAAACAATTCTTTGAAAAGAACACAGCAAAGGTATCTTCCTTCTGGTCTACTCCCTCCCAGTGAGCAAGGGGTGCCGTTTAGCACAGCATTGTAGTCCTTCCATCCAGAGAGCATGGGAAGGGAGCAGGGGAGGTAGCTCCACAGGAAGGCCCAGCCCCCACTCAAAACCAGCATCTGGTTTGTGCTGAGAACCACCCCAGGGGCATCTTTCTACAGATGATGAACTCTCAGCAGCCTGACAAAAGCACAGTGAGTTGGCTGGGCTCCATGAGGATGTAGTGATTCTCAGCATTACCTCAACAGTCCCAGTGTGTTATTCTAGTTTTTAGATTTTCTTCTCCATTAAAATATTGCTTTTATAACACAAAGTAAATTCTCATCATGACTTTATGTTTTGAGCACCTTTTCCCCACCCTGCTGCTCATACCTCCTTGGGCATGGTGGCCTCATGTGGAGACGTGAAACAACCTCCCTTGGCTTAGGGTGGAGCATTAATCTCTGGCCACATTGTTCCTGGTGCCTGAACAAAACTCTTCTCTGCAGATGGAAAATTATACTTTCATCCATAAGAAGCTTACTTTCATAAAGATATTACAGCTGCCCTACAAAAAGCTTTAACTTGCAAACATGAAAGCCCAAAATTTCATAAATTTCAGGGTCCCACATTTGCGGCCCTGACAATTTTGTGGAACAGGTGTGTAGCTCTCCTCTCTTCTTTGCCAGAGAATGGTTCTTTGTGTCTCCTGGCATCTTGGGGTCAGTTTCACTGGAGCAGGGTTATGAGTGTAGAGCACCCAGGACTCTACCTGCTGTGGCTCAGGACATCCACAGAGTGTGAGCTTATGCATACTGGGAAATGGTGGCCCAAGACATCTCTGTAGTCACTGCCCATGATGTGGGAAGTGGATGGATAGAATAGAAAAGAACAAAGGGCTCCTGTACTCAGGACACTTAGATCTAAGCCCAGCTATTGCTTGTAAGGAAAAAAGTGAGGTACATACTCAATTTGGCTGTAAAAGACCTTATGTTTCTCCATCTTTTTCCTAAAATAATAGGTTTGTTTGGGGAAGGGCAGGAGGGAGGGGAGCAGCCAACTGGAACAGCAGATCACAGGTGGGCCTTTGAGGAGCAACCCACTGAAGGCTCACCATCCTTCTGGTCACCTTGGACCATGGCATAACCTCTCTATTACACAAGAATTATTCCCTAGACTGTGCCTGGCTCACCGTCAGCCTTGCCACCTCCTCCACTCTGACCTCCAGGACAGCTCATTTCATCTCAGCACCATCCCCACACATTTCTGTTACCTTTGGCTCAATGGCCATTCACCCATGGGTACCCCATGTGATCATCTTCTACCAGTGAGTGTCTGAACAGCTTCGTAGCTCCAAAGTGCTCTTTAGCAGGTCCCACTAGAAGCAGATACAAAGGAATGGTGTGGGTGCATGTACAGTTGCCCACAGCAAACTGTAGGGGATTGTTTCCAGGACCCATCCAGGACACCAAAATCTTTGGTGCTCGAGTTCATTATATGAAATGGTGGAGTATTTACATAAAAACCTATGCGCAGCCTTCTGCATTCTTTACACCTACTTTCAATGACTTATAATACCTAACACAGAATAAATACTGTGTGAATAGTTGTCATACTGAATTATTTAGAGAATAAAGATAAGGGGAAAACTCTTCACAGAACCTACACAAATGTATTCCAGGTAAACCTGACTTCATAGTACAGGGAGGAGACATGTGACCAGGAAGCCATAGCCCTGAGAACTGGAAAGACCTGGGATCCATGCAGTACACCACAGAGGCTGTGGGTCAGCTTATTGCTGCATTTGTGTGGATTCAGCACAGTGCTGTGCATGATACAAATTTAAGATTTTCTTTTTGGAGCCCTCAGGAACTTATAAAACAAATATTTTTGATTTGTGATTGATTGAACCTATGGATCTAGAAGGCATGATAGAGGGCCAACTGTTTGGAAAAGGACCCCTGGAGCTCCTGCTGGAGTTCAGAGTGAGGCCAGCCAAGCAGGAGCCACAAAGCCTGGGATTATTAACTGATTAACACTGTGAGTAGGGATATCAGGCCTGTGGATTCCTGAAAAGTAGTAGATTATAGATCAGGGATTAGGAAATATCCTATAAAGGGCAAGAGAGTTAATATTTCAGTTTTGGAGCCCACAGGGTCTTGGTGGCAACTACTTCTTTGTCTCACCGTGAGAAAGTAGTCATCTCCTAAGCCTAAAGAAATAGTAGCTGTGTTCTAACAAAACTAACTAGATAGTGGACCAATAAGATTCTCGGGATGCAGATTGCTGCCCCTAAGTGTATAATATGCCTTACAAAATTCACTTGCAGAAGCAAGGGGGCTGGGATTTATCTATCATTTCCCAGTGGGTAGAACTGGGGGCCTTCCCTCAAGCCAGCCCACTATTAGCAGAGGATACTCTGGGGCAGCAGGTTGCAGTGAGCCTGACCAAGCTCCAGTACAGAGGTCGCTAGCCACTTGCATTCTTGTGCCTCATTCCTTGCTAGTGCTCATGTTCCTGCTCATCTGCAACTCACACTCCATTTATGCATTCTCTTGTTTGGTGCCTGTCTCTTCCTACTCCAATGTTCACAGCAGGCAAACAACACTCTGTGGAGTGAATAATTGAGAACCTAACAACAATGGTAGTGACCAGGTTCTCAGCAGTCTCCTGCTTCTCTAAATGAACCATGGAAACTAATTTTGAGATAATCTAATGGGCCTCAGCCACACCCAGGGCAGAGTGTCTGTCACGAAGAGATGCCGGTGCACAGAGTGTGGGTCATAACAGGCAGGAGTCAATGATCACTTGGTGAAGTAGCGTCCCTGCTGGCTCCATCCTGAGAACATCTGTGGATACTGATGTGGAGGGTAAATCCTATCCTCTATGGAACCTGAGTTCCCTCCCAGGTTGAAGGACTGCTGTATGCACTGACCACAGTCTCCATTTATATGATTTGGAGACAGTCACATTATCTAGTAGGCAAAAATGGCCCCAACTAATAGATCTAAACCCCAATCTCTGACAGCTGTGAATGTAGCCTAATTTTGAAATGGGGCCTTTTAGATGTAAAGGAAGAATCTCATGATGGGATCATGCTAAACTACTGGTTGTACCCTAAATCTAAACCCAACTATCCTTATAGGGGAGGGAAGAGGGGAACATAAAGAACAAAACATAGTTGATGATGGGCCAAGACTAGAGTGATATAACCACAAAGTCAAGGAACCACCCAGGAGCCAGAGAAACACAAGAACAATCTTCTTGAGAACCTGTAGGTCTCTTCCAAAACAATGATTTCAGGCTCCTGGTCTCCAGGACTATGAGATAACACACTTCTCTTGCTATAAACCACTTAGTTCACAGCTACAGGACAGCAGTATGTAGGGGTTTCAAGCAACAGTAGCCACCTGATGACCTCAAAACTTAATCTGCACTCCAACTACAAGACTTATCTCAAGCAAGAATCTGTGGTCAAGCCTCAGGAGACATCTAAGCCATCAGGAGAATGCTCTGTGTGTAGATCCAGTCCCAAATCTATGCAGGGTGCTCTACTACATCACTGACCATGAACCATGTCCATTAGGTGGAAATAATTCTCATTAAATTATCTTCATTCCATCAGCCTGTTTATAAGTGCTTTTCTACTTTCCTTTTCTTTCTATGATCATCAATAGCCCTTCCAAATCAATCTGCAACTCTGGTACATTTATTTTTCTTTAAAAATTGTGTGTAACCCTGAGTAGAAAGTTGGAGGAAGAACCACACTAGAAGAATGCTAATTATACACTTGAAAATAACCTTTCACTCCTGGAATGTGCTTAACAATGAGAGTGGAGAGACCCCATTGACAAGTATCTTGCAGGGGGAAAGGGAAGTTTCCATGTCAGTCTCCAGCTTGTAAGTGGCACAAAGTTTTTTCTCAGATGAAGGGGGCAGTAGATCAGACAGCTGACATCTGCAAATACTGCTGAAATTGCTTACCTGAATTGTGGGCTTCCAAATAGTCTTGAGGAAACTCAGTGTCATTATAGGTCAGCATTGACTGGAGGTGGAGTCTTGGTTCCCATCCTGCATGCTGCTGGGCACCTGAAAGACACCCCCACTTCTATGTATACTGTACAGCTCTTCACCTGTGACTTTTATTTTCTGTCTCCATGTAGAGATTCCCTAACAGAAAGACTAGCAAGATCTTGTCTTCATTTATTTAAAATAATTTCCAATTACTTTCAGAAATTTTGAGATTGTGAGGCAGTAGTTGTTTTCTTGTTGTACTTGAATCTTTTCCACATCTATATTATTGCTTCCCAAACACTTTGAGAACTTGCAGGAAATATTGGTTGTTCCTTTGGTAATGTCAGCATCTAGAAAGCAGTGCACATTCATTTTATTAAACAGAAGTTTATGAGAGTCTAAAACTTTGCTTACACATTCAGTGTATGTTTAATAGCACCTATGATGCATCAGGCACTGCTCATGCCTCTGGTGTTATGGTTGAGTATAAAATGGCACATTCCTACTCTTTCCTGAGCACTCCAACAGTAACCTTCCCAAGGGACTTTGAATGCTCCTTCCCAGAACTGCTCCAGGTTCATTTTGAACAAATAGTCTCAGCATTGCCTTTGATATGAATTAACATACATTTCTTTAGATCTGCCACTTAAATACAAAAAATTTTAAATCCCTTTTTATGTTACATTAATGTCTAAATTAATTTTATATGCTGTAGTTATTTCCAAAGCAAATCAAACACCAAGTTATAAAGTCCATGCCATGTCTCTTATGATAACATGAGTAAGTTGCTTGCCGAACAGCGTTCCACTGTTCACTTTGCCAACCAGTATGCCCATCTTTTCGCAGAAGGATGTGCAGGAAGGGTCCTCCATTGAGCTGCTGTAGCCAAAGGTTTTGAGAACTGCCAAGGTCTCCTAAACACAGTGACTTTGAGTTTTTCCAAGTGTTGATGAAGCCAGAACTCACAGTCTCCTCCCAGAGTTAATGTGGCCAGGGACAGCTCAGGCCTCCTGATGATTTACTGGCACTCTCCTGCTTGGGTGTTTGTCTGTTTTCATTCCTTTGCCAGTAGCACTTCTTTTCATAAATTACATCAAAAGCTCTTCCAGAATGTACTGAAAACCAACATAGAGCTGACAGGCCTCTTTGGAATTGCTTGACTTATTTTCCTAAAATGTGAAGCCGTGAATCAACCTGAGACTTATGTATGGGGAAATGTCCCCTGAGAGGTTATCGCTGGATCCTTTTCCTCATTATGACTTGCAATTTATAGATTTCCAACCAGATGATTATTTTAAAACAGATTATCTTTTGCAGAGATTCTTACCCTTATGACATAAAACTTCAAGTTCTCAAGGCTCAGATGTGATTTAGTTGGCTATTTGGGATATGGAGAGAGTTTCTTTTAAGATATTTCTTTATTTTTCATTTCAATAAAGAAAGCTCACAAGCAAAAAAGTACATGCACTATTCTAACAGTGTGAAATACCATATCTAGTGTGACCTCCCATTGCCCGCTTTGAAGGATGAGGATGTTGTACTTCAATGAAGATCTTCAATGTGTGTCACTACCCAAGGCATTTACATACTTGTTGCTAATCTTCACAGCCACTCTAGTGTTTCTGACCCCCATTTCTGCAAAAGGTAGTGTGGAATGACACAGGGCAAAACAAGGATACAAACATGCTTTCATGTTCATTTATTAATCACAGTCATGTCCATAATGTCAGTGTACTTCCATAGTATTTAAAATAAGTTCACAAAATACAGGACATTAGTAAATAGCAGTTTAGCAAGTTGGCATATTTATTAAAAATGAAGAAATGCTTGCAATAAAGTAGTAGTCTGTGTTGCACATTTTCAGAAAGAACTGGAAAGTGTTGTAACTGGTTTATTTTAATATCATAGATGTTAGGGCAGAAGGGACTGCAAAATTCCCAAGCCTAGTGTCTTTTTCTAGTGGTGAGGATACAGAGCCTCAGGAGGGCATCTGATCCACTCAGGTGGGTCCACCATTGACAGTAGTGGGTGGACCACTGGCACTGCATTCTGGTCCAATGCCCTTCTTTGCATGACATCCCATTTCTGTGGAAATGCCTCCATGCTCAGAGGTTGGGATCATTGGGTCATGAGTATGTAAGTTATATGGAGCCCTTTCTATGGCCTCACTCACTGTCAATTTTCTGTTCTGTCCCTCCTAGGTTATAAGATGATACGGTTATGCCTCAGCACACCTCACCTGCTCAACGCCTGGTGACACAGCACTGACTCTGCCTTACTTTTCCCAGGGAGGTGTGGAGCAGGAAACCTTCATAGTCATACCTTGAGGCAACTGTGACAGAGAAGAGAAGAGCATCGCTTTCATGTATGTTGCTTCATCAGACAGTAAGGAAGGTTTGTGGTCTCGAAAGGTGCCTTTAACGCCACACTGATTTGTCCATGGGTGAGACGAGGCCCCTGGAAGTGTCTACCTTGGGCCCAAACCAGCAAGTACCTGATGCAGCGGTGTGTCAGGTGCTGTTTGGGGAGCTTTTACTGGGAGCTCACTCACTCTCACAATGATCCTATAGGAAGATATCAGGACCACAGCTCTATCTCAAAATGGGAAACAAGGTCAGCAACCAGTGGGATAAAGAGCCAGGATTTGAACCTAGGGCATATGATCTCAATGGAAATCTATGCCCCTCCTTGAATCTCACCAAAGGCTCATAGATCAGTGCCTGAAAAACAAACCACTGTTTTCTGAAGGGGTTCCTCATTCTTGATAGGACCCCGGTGACTGACCTGCCCTCTGTGTCCTGATGGTCCCCAAGGATTGAGAGAGCCCCTGTGGTTTGAAGACTCCCAAATGCCTGACAAAACCCCTGTAGCTTGATGGTCCCTATGAACTGACAAGACCCCTGTGGTTTGAAGGCTCTCTGTGTGCCTGAGAGGACCCCTGTGGTCTGTCAGTTGCTACTGATGGACCCACGGATTGACAGGATCCCTGTGGTCTGAAGGTTCCCCATGTACTTGACAGGAACCCCATGGCCTGACAGTTCTCCATGAACTGACAGGAACCCTGTGGTTTGAAGGTTCCCATGTATCTGACAGGACCCCAGTGTTCTGATGGTCCCCCACATGCCTTCCAGACAAAGTCTAACCTCTCTTGAGGAAGGAAGCATTACCAGAGCCTCTAAAATTTCTTTTTTTCCTGCAAAGTGGCAAAATTTGATTAATAATACAAGGTTTGCTAAAAATCAGTGGTGTATAACTAGAAACAGGAAGTCTAAAATAGCTGATTCATATAATTGAGGATAAGGAGGAAAGGACAAACATTTCACTAGATACTAATGGATCCCTAAAAAACATAAAGAGAAACTATACAACTAAAATTGTCATGAGTTACGTTAATAATTTAACAAATGAGTTTAGTATAAGATTAGATATTTCAGACCAAAGAATGATAGGGCCATGTCACAGTTCATTGGGAAGTACTCAAACTGCAGAATCTGACATATGTGTGGGCCTTGAAAGCCCTCACCTGTGCAGGTCAAGGATGGGATATAGCTGATGAAGCTTTTGAAAAAATGCTGAGCAATATTTCCCCACACTGATGTAACCATTGCTCAGGAGGCCATCACAAAGTAACCCAGATGATGTAGTTTAAATAGACATTTTGTCATAGTTCTAAAAGTTAGAAATTCCAGAGCTAGAGCTAAGAGTGGCAGAGGTAATTTCCCCTGAGACCTCTTTCCTTGTCATGCAGATGGCCACTTTCTTGCTGTGTCTTCACATACTCACATGGTCATTCCTCCAAGCAACAGACAGAGAGAGAAGCAAATGGAGAAGCAGAGGCAGAATGTGAGGGAGAGGGGGAGAAAGGCTGATATGTCTTCTTTTTTATGAGGATGCTAGTGCAAACAGATCAGGGCCTAATCCAAGGACTTCCTTCTACCTTAATTACCTCTTCCCAACACATTCACATTAGAAGTTAGGGTTTCCACATGAAAATCTTACAGAAACACAGTTCAGTCCATAAAAGATGCCCCTAAATCAATTAAGGATGTCAAGTTTCATTCAAGACAGTTTCCACAACCAAAACAGGGAAAAACAAACAAACAAACAGAACTCCCCTAAACACATCATTCTCAAACTGCTGAAAACCAGCATTAAAGAGAAAAATCATAAAAGCTGTGGAGGAAAAGGAATCAGTATCTTCAGAAATGTAGTGGTGAGGCTGAAATATAACCTTTCTGTTGGTTACTTTTCTCTAATTTCTGGGACAAAATACCCAAAGCCCCAAATTAAGGAAGGAAAGGTTTATTTAACTCAAAGTTTCAGTCCATAATCAGCCATCTCCAAGGCAGAGTAGTGTGAATGGCAGAGGGAAAACTGTTCATGGTGGAGGAAGACAGCAAAAGCAACAAAAGCAAAAAGGGAAGATCATGAAAGAAGACTCCTTCTGTCCCTTATATTATATTTAGTCTAGTAACCCTAGGATGGGTATGGCACTCACACCCATAATCCCAGTGTTAGACCATGAATCAGTCACAAATTCTAGAAACCTGCCCCTATGATGCATGAGGCTTTGGGGGGATATCCAGCCAAAAACCATCACATTCCTCCCCTGGACCCTCAAAGACTCATGCACATCCTTTATGCAAAATGCATTTAGTTAATTTCTAAGGGTTTCCAAACAGTTTCAGCATTGCTGAAAAGTCCAAGTTCCAAATCTCCTCCAATATCTAAAGCAAACACTTAGCTGTGAGCCCTTGTACAAATGAAAAGTTAAACACTTTCAACATGCAATGACACAAGATAAACACAACAATTTCAAAAGGTACAAATGGCAAAGAAAGGAATTGGGACCAAAGCAAGTCCAAAATCCAGCAGAGCAAATATTGAGTCCTATAGTTGCCTATGTAGCATGCTAGGAAATCTGTGGCATATTGTGAGCTCCAAAGCGCTCGGATGGTTCCACCCCATGGCACTTCTGGTTGCTGAACCTCCCATGTCTTCTCTATTGGGCTGACTTTGTTCCCTCCTTGCAGGTTTCTCAGATGATCCACGTTTCTGACTTTTCTAAACTTCTGGGATCTCTACTGCACTTTTGGCTTCTCCATCACAACTTCACATATTGACCTCTTAGGAGCACATCACTTGGCCTCCAAGGCCTTCTAAAATATGGGTAGAAACCTTCTTAACCTCACATGCCTGGGTCACTAAACACTCTAAACCTGATTCTGAGGAACAAATTCTCTATGCCACCACCATTCTGGAACCTGGTTTGGCTGCCACCATTTTGGAAGTTGGTGTGGTCACTGCTGTCATTCTGGAACATAGTGTGGTTGCCACTATTCTGGAACATGGCACTCTGCAGCTTTCTATTCAAAGCAAAATTTCACTTTTGCAGTTTTGAGGTTACAAAGGGTGGAGACCTGCTGCTTTTCATGATGCCCTCAGGCCATTTTTATATTCTTTTGTTTCTTCTTAGTAATCAAGATTTCCTCAGCTCTATCTTTGTAGTCTGCAACTTTACTGAAGCTTTTTTCCTGGCCAAACTAACAACATTTTAAATAATCTGGCCTCTTTGCTTTTGATTCATATCATAAATCTGCCTAAAAGACCTCAACAACAGCATTCTACTGCCTCAATATTTGACTGTCTTGAAATTTCTTCTGTCTGATTAATTAGTCCACCACTCTTAATCTTACTCTCAGGCAAAATCTCTAGACGCAAATAAAATACACACAAACTTTTTGTCAAGCCATAGCACAAATCATCCAGCAGCCAATGCAGTCCTTATTCCCAGCAGAAACCTCCCAAGCCTGATCCTTACCAGCAGGATTTATATCAGCCTTCTGTTTTTCTGAGCTCTGACAAGAATCTCACATACAGAACAGCCTAAGACATTCCAGCTCTGCTCTCTCAGGCAACATCTCTGAACCTTTCCAAATTCTTCCCACAAGCCATTCCCAAAGGCTCTTGAACTACATGGTCAGGTATAGTCACAGCAATGATCCCACTGCTGGTACCAAATTCTGTGGAAGAAAAGGTTTATTTAGCTCACAGTTTGTGGAGGTTTCAGTCCATAATTAGTCAACTCCAAGGTAGGGAGATGTGACACAGGGACAACTGTTCATGACAGTGGAGGACAGCAAAAACAACAGCAAAAAGGGAGGAGCAAAAGGGAAGATTCTTTCTTTCCCTTATATTGTGTTTAGGCTATTCACTGTAGGGTGAGTGTGGCACACACACCCATAATCCTAGCATTGGACCATGAATCGGTCACAGATTCTAGAAGCCTGCCCCCATGACTGTATGAAGCTTGGGGGGGACATTCAGACATAAACCATAACAATCTTCTAGTATAAATAGACATGTTGATAGTATAAAAGACTAGTGGATAATATTGTTTTGGGAGACTTTATTTGAATATAATTTCAAAAAATGAAAGGATATAAGAATAGTTAATATACCCTGTATACAGTTATACAGTTTATTCCCAAACACTTCCACTTCACGTATTTATCAATTGTGTATCTTCTTTTAATGATACCCCTTCATTTAAGGTCATATCACAGGCATTATGTTCCCCTCTGCCTATTAACAAATTCGTGTGCATCTCCTCAGAACAAGGACATCAGTTAACCAATGATAGAATTTTCACAATTAAGAAATTTTTAGAATTAGGAAATTTAACATTGATAGGGCATTATGGCTTCACTCAAAATTCGTATTCAAAATACTTGATTTATTCCAGGAACATTCTTTGTAGTCTCCTTTGCAGCTTACGATTTACTGAGGGCTTAGAACTACTTTTTCTTTCCATGTCTGTTTTCCTCAGTTTTATGTCTCATGATTTTGATGTGTTTGAAAAGTATGTTCCTTTAATATTTCTTCTGACGACATTGAGATCATAGATTTCCAAAGATTTGCAGAAATTCATACCTTCATCTTTACTTCAAGGGCAAAAGTATTACCCTACCCTCTCTGTATCTGCAAATCTCCTTCTGTTATGAAAAACTCACACCATGGCCCTCACCATGTTTGCTAACCTACACAATCCTAGAATTTAAAGAAAGTCTTTCCAGAAGTGCCAATTCACACCACCATAAATCCAAACATTAACAGGAGTCCAGTATTTGTTGATAGTCTATTCTTTGTCCTCATAATTGAGTTATAAATTATTGTTTCCAAGTTCCTCACTTTAATCTTTTTTGCCTTCAGCATGCTTATGCTATTCAATGAAATAAACTTGATCTCTGTTATGGTTTATATCTAGGTGTCCACCCAATCCTTCCATAGATGGATTTTTTGGGGGATGATTGAATCACTGTGAGTCCACTGATGAGTTTATAGCTAAATGCAGGGGAGGTGAGTTACAGGGGTTGTGGCCCAGAAGGTTTTATCTCCTATCCTTCTCCCTGATGTTTTTCTGCTTCCTGCTGCCACACCATAAGTTGTTTCTCCTCTGCCATGACCCTCTGCCATGGTGGCCTGCCTTAGAGCCAGCTGACTATGGACTGAAACTTCTACAAAGTGTAAGCTAAAATAAACCTCTCCTCCTATAATTTGAAGATGTCTCAGTGACAAAAAGTAAATAAGACATGTCTACTAGCTTCCATGTCCATTTCAAGGATTTTGAGTGTGCACAACCATAAAATAGTTCTAAAATTCAAAACTATATCAAAAGTAATACTCAGAGAAGTGTCACCACGTTGTCAACATACTCTGTATTGACCAAGCTAATTAGTCCCTATTTTCATAACCTCCCTGTATTTCTTTTTGCAAAATGAATATATATATATGTGTGTATATATATATATATATATATATATATATATATATATATATATCTGTTTCTTCTTTCATATCATATATACTGTTCTGTTCCTTGGGCTTTCACTAAGCAGTACATACATTTAATATAAATTAATAGTAATTCTTAAAGTTTTTGCACCTACAACACTGCATCATGTGGATGTTCAGTCATAAAGAAATAATCTCCTGTGCATTGCTATTTATGACAGGGTTAGGAAAACTTTTACTTAAAGGCCTAAGGACCAGATATTTGAAGTCTGCTAGTCAAAAGTTCCCTGTTGCCTTTGTGGGTCAAAAGCATCACTATATAATGCATAACTCAGAAAACTGTGTTCCAAGGAAACTGTGGTAAAATTCATAGCTGTCAGGAAGGACTTCAATTACTGATCCTTGGTTGAGGATATTATTATTTTACAATTAAAAAATGCTATGAACAACAACTTTGTTAACATAAATTTCTGCACTCTTGACTGGATAACTTCAGGGCAAATTCTAAGAGGCAAGGTGCCTGGTTAGGTCCAAAGTGAGTACATGGTTATTTTGCTAAACATTGCTAATTTCCCCTCTCTAACGGCTGTGTCAATTACCTTCCAATTGGGTACTAGGCTGGTACTATTTCTCTGCAGACTTTTCCATCATTAATTATGGGCAAACACTTCCACTTTTGAAAATATCATGGGTAAGAAATTATCTTTCAGTATGATTTTACTCAGGGCTCTGATAATCTTGAACAGACTATTACAAATTATCTTTATCAGGTTTAAGAGTAAATGCTTCATAAGATATTTTTTGCCCTCTTTTATGCACAGAAATCTTCTGTAGCAATGAAAACATCTAATCTGTGAAACTTTACTATAACCCCTGGGAACTTATCAGGAAGACCTAACTTGCTGAGGGTGTTTTCTTTTCTTTTTTTTTTTTTTAACTTTCTGACTCCTGTGAAAATATTTTTGTTTAAACTTCTATTTCCAATAGGGTTAATTTTGAAGAACACTATGTTGTATTTTCTTCTAAGTTTTAAATTTATTTGCACAGAGTTTTGTAAATAAGGTCATAATAGATGAAAGGAAACTGCTATGGTCTCCCTGCGTGCCTACTACCTTGCTGCTGAAGTATACTTGCACCATTTTGCAAAAATAAAAACTTGTTTTATTGAGATTTCTTGATGTCTCAGTGCTTTATTATCTTCATGGACAAACTGAGTCTGGGGTAATTATTTTCAACAATGGAATATTCACTGTGCTAAGCTTGTTATAGATATTTATACCAGTCACTTGTTTATAGTGAATTTTGTTTTTAACATTAAAGCAGGCCCTCTTTATAGTACTTCCTCCAGAAAATCTGGTTTCTTCTTTCATATTATTTGTATTACCTAGTATTCTTCTTCCTTTCCTTATCTTTTTAGTCTTTCTGATAGCCTATATCCTAATTTTTTTTCTGACATAAATTAAGAGTAATTTTCTTTTAATAGGTCAGCTTAATTTATTCTATTTCTTCATATGACTAAATGGTTGGTCTTCGTACAATTATATTATTTGCTGTTATAATGGCTAGAGTTATTCAACAGTGCATGAGAGTTCTTTTTGCCTGCATTCTCACTAGCATTTACTATTTTTGCAATCTTTATGACACCACTCTGATAGGGCTGAGCTGGAATCAATGTAATTTTGATTTACATTTTCTTGGTGGCTACAGATGCTGAAGTCTTTTTAAAACAATTATTGGCCATTTTTGCTTCTTTCAGCCACTTACAAAAGTGACATACAGTTCCAATGTAACTCCCATCAAAATTCCAGTGACGTTCTTCATAAAACTAGAAAAAAAATCCTAAATTCATATGGAAATACAAATGACTCATAATAGATAAAGAAATTCTAAACAAATATAAGAAGACTGAGTACAGCATAATACTTAATTTTAAAATATCTAACAAAGTCATAGTAATAAAACCTTCTGATTCTTAACAAAGAAATCAATAAACTCTGTGCAACAAATGGTGCTGTGAAAACTGGATATCTATATGTAGAAGACTAAAACTGGATCCTTATCTCTCACCATGTGCAAAAACCAACTCAAAATTGATCAAAGACCTGAAACTTTGAAAGTCCTAGAATGAAAGAGGGGAAGTGATCCAAGATATAGGCAGATATTAGTTTTTTTATCTGAGGAATAGTTGGGAAAAAAATTTCCCATTCTGTGGTTTGTCTCTTCACTCTGTTAGTGGGTTCTTTTGCTGTATTAAAGTTTTTTAATATGATGTAATCCCAGTTGTAGATTCTTTATAATATTTCCCATGTGATCAGACTTTTGTTCATCAAGTCTTTGCCTATGCCATTGACTTCAGGTGTTTTACCTATCCTATCTTCCAGCAGATTATTTTCATTCTAAAATTTAGATATTTAATCCATTTCAATTTTAGTTTAGTACATGGTGAGAGGTATGGGCTTAGTTTTAATCTTTGACATGTGGAAAGTCAGTTTTCCTAGCACCATTTATTTCCTTTTTTTTTATTTAAGAGAAAATAGATACAGAAGACAGAAACAAAAATCAAAAAAGACAAACAACAACAGATCTGATATGATAACATTGTAGGTTTACACACTGAGGTGGTTGAAGTTTGGCAGTAGTTACAATATTGTATATCGTTACCTTCCTAGGGGTTGGGGATATTGACAGATATAGACATGTAAGACTCATCAATTCAGGTATATTAACTTTTCTTTTTCAATAGCTATTGTATTTAGCAATACAGTTTTTTTAACTGTCTTATTTATGCATAATTATAAATTTATGTGTTTTTCCTTTTCTCTTCCTTCCTTCTTTTCCCCTTAGAATACCACTTGTTATCATTGAAATAACTACCCGTAACATCAGATCTAATATAACCAAGCAAAATAGTTCAGAGTGAAACCAATAAAGCATAAAAGTATGGTCATACATAAAAGAAACAAAAAACTAAAGAGATCAGCAAACAACAACAACATATCTGATACTGTAAAATTGTAGGTTTAGTACTGTAGATGGTTGCAATTTTACAGTGGTTGCAACATTGTATATTGTTACCATTAAGGGGGCTGTTCAGATTGACAGATAAAGACATGTAGGATTGATCTGGTCTTATGAATATCAACTGTTCTCTCTCACCAGTTAATGCATTTAGTAGTATAGACTTTTAAACTATCTTATGGATACCCTTATATAAAACTATGTCTTTTTTTTTCATACCTTCCTTCCTCGGTTCCCCTTGTAGTACCTCTTATTGTCTTCTAACTAAACGTCCTTACCAATTG
>RJWM01039642.1:0-15971 GCA_004363535.1 Dasyprocta punctata
TTTGAATATATTCATCACAAAGATATGATAAATGTTTGAAGAGATAGATATCTTATTTAAACACTACTCAATATATACATACATGAAAATACCACAATGTTTCATGAGTATATGCACTTTTATGTCAGTTTTATAAACATAGTCATTAAATTTCAAAAACTAGATAAAAATTTTTAAACATTTTAGCATATTATTGGAGACTTCACATACTCTGATTTCTCCTTATTTCTGCTTTATCAAATTCAACTTCATTCATCCTACTCTTTCCAAATTCTTCACTTTGCTTTCTTTCTTTCTTTCTTTCTTTCTTTTTTTCTTTCTTTTTTTTTTTTTTTTTTCTTTTTAAGACAGGGTTTCACTATGCAGTTCAGGTTGAGCTTGAACTCTCAGTGATCCTCCTGCTTCAGTCTTTTTGAGTGCTGGGATCAGAGGCATGTGCCACCATACCTGGCCAATTCTTCAGTTTCTGATGAGAAATTATAATTAGTATGCATACTCAGAAATCTTGCAAATCAAAATTAATTGTCTAATATTCTTTGTTTTCTAGAGTTACTTTATGTAAATAATATTACTGAAAATAAATATTAATTTTTATAATATTAACAAAATATAATTATAACCTATAGTAAATATTAGCACGATATAATAATTTGTAGCCTGTAGTAAATATTTCAATACTGGAAAAGAACCAGGGACAGTACTGGGTAGCATTTGAATTATGTCACATTCAGATCTCCAACAATATAGCAAAGTACAGAATCATTAAAAAATTTGCCAAATTGAGGATTTATTTTACTCTCAAAACTTACTATCTCTTGAAACACCATTCATATATTTTTTATACTATGAAATGAATAAAATCTCATTTTATACTATGCAATGAATAAAATTTCATTGTAAAAATGTCCCACCTTTAGGAATGGGTGGTATCCTAAACACACATTATTGTCTGCAAGAGTTAAAATCAAGGAGAGCATGACCCTGTGGAATTTTTTTCCTATATGTTTACTGTTCTGGTTCCCAAAACTGTTAACCATATCCTTCCATCATGTTAGGATTTCCTAATCACATATACGAAGTTTTCTGATTTACCAACTGATTACTCTCAGAACAACATTTTAAGTTTTTGAAGGAATTCTCCAGAGAGATTTCCATATAGAAATATTTTACAATTCAGAAGTATGAATTGTTCCTAGGATTAGTTACTTTTCCTTTGGTTCTGTTTCTGCCTGGGATGTCTTCTTTTCAATCTTCATAGTGTTTACTGGACTTATTCCTCAGATTTTTAGAAGCATGTCTTTTCTTCAGAAAGGGTACACAGAGTAGTATTTTTAAGCCAAGCCCTCAGTTATAATCTTTTGTCTGCTGGTCTATCTATCTTTCTATTTATTCATCTATTGATCTATCTATCTACCTATCTATCTCTCCACCCACCCATCATGTCTCATAAAACAATAACGGTATACTTTTTCCCTTAATGTTTACCTGCTGAATATCAGTTCAATAGCTGGCAGATACTCAAAGTGTCAAGCAGTACTAATGTTTGCACTTAAAAATTGATTTTTATAAACTAAAACTTAATTTATAAATTCTTTGAAACATGTAATTTTAATTGAAATGACACATGCCCCATGAAGAGCATACACTGTGATTATTAACTCTCTTTAGATTAGAGACTAGTTAACAGAACTTGAGATGGAGTGTAAGACTTTTTTTTAAATTATTGAGTGTGGATGCTTATTCATCTTCTTTTGTAGTCTGGCTATAACCAAATGCAGAAAATTAAATATTTTCTTATGCTGTTTCTTATCAGTGCTGATGATAAGAACTTCAGAGTTTGTAAGAAATGCCTTTACATAACACCTTGTTAATTCAGGCTCTGTGAAACTATTACAAAGTTGGATGGACAGAAGCAGGACAAAAATACATGTGCTTTCTACAAAAGTTTCCATGAAAATTCACCAGAAGCTTAAGACATAAATCCAATAACTGTATTATGCTATAGTTTTGGAAATAAAACATCTAAAATAAATCAGGAAGATTTGTAGGCTTTCATGGCAAACAGTCTTAAATTTTTGTGTTTTCTAGCTTCTTGAGACTGACTGTATTCCTGGGCTCAAGGCTCCTTTTTCCATCTTCGGATTTGGGAGTATGAGATCTTCCTCAATACTCTGTCTTCCTCTCCCATTTTGATCTCAAGTTATATCTTGTTCCCTTATTCTGATTCTTTTGTCTCTCTTTGCAGAGAAATAGTTGTAATATATTAACCCACATAACCCAGGACAGCCTCTCCATCTCAAGGTCTTTACTCACATCTGTAAAACTTCTGCTTTCCATGTAAAATAAAGTATTTTCAGGTTTATGAGATTAAGTTATCTTTAGTGAGTCATTATCACAATTGAATGGATTGTAATCACTCAGTGACCTATTCATTCAACTAACAAGCATGCGGTTCATCCTAAGAACTGCACTAGACAAAGTTCCTCAAAGATGAGAGAAGAATGATGATAGATATGGGAGGCATGTAAGGCAGCAGTTACCCTACAGAACAATAGGGTGACAAATACTTTTGTAGAATCATACGAATGTTTTGGAAGTGTAGATCTCCTCCAGTTCCTCTTTGCCATTGTTTAAGCCCCAAGAATTATTTACTTTAATGATCAAGCTTCTATTTCATATAAGTAAAATAGTATAAAATACTTACACTTTCTATACTTTCACTTAGAATCAATTAGCTGCAAAAATTAAACACAAATAATGCTTACACAATTTTCTTAAAGGATAACCTTATAGGGCTGGGGTTGTAGCTCAGTGGCATAAACACCTGCCTGGCAAATTCAAGGTCCTAAGTTCAACTCCTGGTGCCAGGGGGAAAAAAGGATAGCATTACGGATTCAGCTCCTTAACCTAGGTTGTCGTGTAACTAATGTCTGTGGCCATAAAATTTTCATTTTAAAAGAAATTGCAGATTTAGAAGAATTTATAAAGGAACTTTGTTCACAGCATTATTCTAATAACATCTCATTTCTTTTGGTGAACATATTTGTTATAGAATTATGAACTCTTTTAATCTAAAATTCCATAGTAGGAAGATTGCATTTATGACCTTGCTAAATGTGTACTGCGTGACCCCTTTTAAAAAATCAAAACACAATACCTTTGTGTAAAGTAAAGAATTTAAACTTACTTAAGAACAGCTAGAGCTTTTTCCCTTGACTCCTATGAGGTAATTTCTTTTTTTTGGCAGGGAATCTGGGATACTGAGATGTGAAGAATACTTTGGAGCATGGGCCAGCCATATCTGGGGTATGGAGCAGCTATGACAAATAGAACGAGGATGTGATTTAAAGTTTCTGCTGGGAAGAAGGACTGCGTTGGTTGTTGGGCTCCACACAATGTGTGTTATGGCTTGGCAGGAAACTTGGGTTATGGAATATTTGTGCACATGGAGTGCTGAGGACCAGCTCAATGCGGCACAGAGCCAGCAGTGATTGACATTAACTTATTGGCATTAAGTAAATGGAGAGTCTGTCCTATGTCTACTACCTGACTTGTGGTGAGGTCCAGAGCTAAGATGGAGATGAAATTAATCTCCAGGACAAAGGCCAGGATCAAAAACAGCAAAGGGTGTGTGAAGTCCTGGCTTTTCAAAGCAAGATAAGCACCACAGTCGAGGACTTTGTGGCTCACCCAAACTCCTCTCTCAGCTAATATATATATTCAAAGCAGATAAGCAGATTCCTAGTTAAAGATGACCTACTCCTGTATGCTTTTCATAAAATTGCTTTGTTTCTCAGTCCTTGAGCCTTGCCTGCCTCAGTAGTTCACCCCCATTACTTCCTGCAGCCAACTGGCATACCCTCCAATCAAACTGTGTGCTTAATAAAGGGCAGGGAACCAAGACCCATGGTTTTAATCCTCCTTTGACTTGGACCATCCCAGTTCCTCTTGAATAAAATATATATCTTGTCTGTGTTTTATTCCTTCACTATACCCTTGAGCAGGAGATTTGTTGTCCAATACCAGGGCCCTGTTACTTGAGATGGTTCAATCATTATTACATATTGAATGCCCAATTAGAACTTTGAACTAAACATTTTTGAGAGCTTAGTAATATTTTTTATATATTGGCCCATGTCAAAGCTAAAAAAATTACTAGATCATGATTCCGAAAAGAAAAGACTATGGAAGCTCCATATTTGCTAACCTACCCATTTTTTTCTCAGTTGATTTTAATTGGTATCCTTTTTACTTTAATTAAATACAAACATGGGTGTAGTAAAATCAGTGAGTTGAATCACTGTGGTAAATTAACAAAACTGAGAATAGTTACCCCTGGAAATGGAAATATTCCTTGGGAATAGTGTATTCCCTCTAACTACATAGTTGTCTAGATTCTCTTCATCCTATGACATTTTTTGTGAGTTACATGCAAATCTATTTGAATTAGAACATTAGTAAGTATTTTATTACAGAAAAAGTGAGAATTACTTCAGATAATAAAAAATTATAGTTTTAAAAATAATGACTTAGTTGCTAAGTAGTTCGTACTTTCCAATAAATAAATGAACTCTGAACAGTAAATTTGCTTGAAATTACATACAAACTTTCTAATGGCAATCTGCATCTTTAATAGATTTAAAATAATCAATAGTGGCCTGGGGATTTACTTGAGCAGTATAGAGTCTGCTTAGTCCTGTAAAATGAAAACAAAATAAAACCGAGGCTTTCCATGAGTAAGAATATTTAACATTGAAGATGAAAATTTAGGGAGTGTTATGGCTTGTGTTTGGATGGCCTGCCAAACCTCATGGAGGCAGCTGAGTCTAATGCTTGTGATTGGTTTGTTGTCTAGACCTGGGATTAATGGTGTGACTGCTGCACCCACCCAGGATCAGGGAGCTGACATATAATGTAAGGGTCGGAAGTAGGCATGTTTTCCCCTCCTTTTTGCCCTTTGTCTCTTGTCACTTGTAGCCGCCATGAATGGCTGCCCCTCAACCATGCCACTCTGTCTTGGAGCCAGTTGTGTATGGACTGCAATCTCCAAAAACTGTAAGAAATAAACCTTTCCTTCCCTCATTTTGGGTGTCAAGTATTTTGTCAAAAGGAGGGGTAAAAATTAACCAAGACAGAGTTTGTTACCATGAGAGGGGTCGTTGCTGTGACTGTACCTGGCCATGTAGTTCAAAAGTCTTAGGGCATGGCTTGTGGGAAGAGTTTGGAAAAGTTCAGAGCTATCACCTGAAAGTGGGGCTGGAACAGCTAAGGCTGTTCTGCATGGGAGATTCTGGTCAGAGCTCAGATGAGCAGAAGGCTAATAGCCTGCTGGTGAAGACCAGGCTTGGGAGGTTTCTGCTGGGAAGAAGGACTGCACTGGTTGTTGGACTCCACACAGTATGTGTTTGGCAGGAAGCTTGTCAGCATTTTACTTGTATCCAGAGGCTTGGCTGAGACTGAAATTAAGGGCAAAGGACTAACTAATCTAGCAAAAGAAATTTCAAGGCAGTTGAATGTTGAGGCGGTGATCTGGCTATTGTTGGGGGATTTTAGGCAGATTTATGTTGTGAATCAAGAACAAAGAGTCCAGCAGGATGGTTCAAAGTGTTGTGAGTTTGGCCAGGAAGCTGTGCACTACAAATACAGAGCTGAGACCTTGATTGCTGAGAAGGAACAGAGAAATAAAAAAGATGGGCTGTGGGCATCCTGGGAAGCAACAGGTCACCACCCTATGCGCCTCAAAACTGCAAAAGTAAAACACTTTGCTTGAAGGAGAAAACTGTAGAGCACCATGATCCTAAATGTTGGCAGAGACCACAGGAGGTTCCAAAATGGCAGCAGGTTTCAGAATGGAGGCAGCATAGAGAATTTGTTCCTCATAACCAGGTTCAGAGTGCCCAATAATCCAGGAACTTGACCCCTACAGCCAAGAGAGAGGAAAGCCTGGCTACTGCTCCAGCTGGCAGCTGACACTGGCAGCATCCACACTGCACTGATTTTAGGCACATGGAGAATGCAAGAGTTTTGAGGTTAGGTCAGCTTCCACCCTGATTTCAGAAGGCCTAGAAGGTCAGATGGTGTGCCCCTGAGAGGGCAGTGTGTGAAGCTGTGAGTGTGAAGCCAACAGTATAATAGAGAACTCAGAAGTTTGAAAAAGCCAGGAGCATGAATCATCTAAGAAAAGCTGCCAGAATTGAGCAAAGCAGACCTAAGAGAGAAGCCATGGGAGCTGAAACCCCTGGAAGTGCCACAGGGGTGGAGTCACTCAAGTCTTTTGGAGCTTGCAACCAGATTGTTTCAGATGCTGAGCATGGAACTCCAGGACTTAATATTTGCTCTGCTGGATTTTGGACGTCTTTTGGTCCCAATCCTTTGTATCCCATTTGTACCCTTTGGAATGGTAATGTTTATGCTGTGCCATTATATGTTGGAAGTGCTTAACTTTGATTTCATTTGTACAGGGCCTTGCAGCTAACAGTTTGCCTTAGATCTCAGAGGACACTTGGGACTTGGACTTTTCAGCAATGCTGAAACTGTTAGGACTTTGGCAGCTCTTGGAGGTGGACTGTCTTTTGCATGAAGGATGTGCATGAGTCTTTGGGGTCCAGGGTGAAATGTTGTGGCTTGTATTTGGATGGTCCCCCAAGCCTCATGCAATCACGGAGGTGACTGAGTCTAGTGTTTATGATTGGTTCATTGTCTAGCACTGGGATTGATGGTGTGAGTGCTGCACCTACCCAGGAGCAGGAAGCCAAAATACAATGAAAGGGCGAGAAGGAGGCATGCTTTCCCCTCCTTTTTGCTCTTTTGCTCTTGTCCCTTGAAGCCACCATGAATGGTTACCCCCAGCCATGCTACCCTGCCTTGGAGCTAACTGAGTATGCACTGCAATTTCCAAAAATGGTAAGAAATAAACCTTTCCTTCCTTCATTTTAGGGTGAAGTATTTTGCCTCAACAATGAAAATAAAGTAACCAAAACAGGGAGGGTTTACATAATGATTCTTTAACATTAATTGTTTCTGGTTATACAAAATGCTTTTTTTTCCAACTTGGACATGTAATAAGAATATGATATGCAATATTAAATGCAGGTAAGTGAAAGTAATGATACTGATACCTTTACCAGCCTTGTTTTTGCCTTGGATGGGTATAAGTGTTCATTTCTATTTCAATGCATTTTT
This sequence comes from Dasyprocta punctata, assembly GCA_004363535.1. NCBI lineage: Eukaryota > Metazoa > Chordata > Mammalia > Rodentia > Dasyproctidae > Dasyprocta > Dasyprocta punctata. Next base: position 7,183 of record RJWM01039642.1, read on the forward strand.
TGCTTTATTTTTCTTGTTTTCAAACACAGTCCAGCAGTGTGTCCAGCATTACAATAAAAAGTGAAATAATCTGGGTTTTTCTCAGATTGTTAGAAATGAAATCACAATCTAGAGAATGAAAAAGGGAAATAAACCAGATATAATTCTATGTAGCATATATTTTGTCTACATAATGTAAAAGGAGCAAATAAAGACATAACTAACTCTGGCAAAGTAGTTTTGGAAAGTGTCACAGTATACGTAAAATCTAATTTTTCAGTAACTGTGAAGAGTTGAGAAATACTTCAATGAAGGGGAATATGTATGAAACACTGAGACTTGGGGAAAATAAAATTTGCTCAGTGAATAATATGTAGATACATTTGCCTCAAGCATAGGTACCACAGGAGAGTTAGAATAATAAGTAGGAAGTGAAGGAAGAGAAGTTAGAGAAAGAGACTAGAGTCCACATATTGGGTGAAGAATGAAGTGAATGGCTTTGTCTTACTCACTTTTCTCATTGCTGAGACACAATGTCTGACATCTACAAATTTGAGATTTATTTTGGCTCACAGTTTCAGAAGTTTCAGTCCATGGGTGGTTGGCTGGCTCTAAACAAGAGGCAGCATGATGGAAGGGCCATGTGGAAGAAAATTGCTCGTGCTCTAGTGACCAGGAATCAGAGAGAAAAAAGAGGAGCCAAGAAGGGAGATAGACCTTTCCAGGTCATGCTCCCTGTGACCTGTCTCTGCTAGTCAGTCTCCATTTACTTTCACAATGTTCAGTTATAGAGTCATCAGCGGACTAATCCACATGAATTGAGTACCTCAATAAACAAATCACCTTCCTAAAGCCCCATCTCTGAACACTCAAAGGTTTTGGGAGACATTGTAGATCTAAACTCTAACAAGGAGCCAGCCACGACTTTGAAGTCAATAGATAATACCTATCATGTAGCATTCATGAAATAACTGTGATGTCATCTTTAAAAAGTTTGAGTACTGGGGAATCAGTTTAACATTCATGCATATATAAACAAATTTGAATGTCTACATGAACCAGGTGAAAGTAAGGCAGATTTAGAAGATGTTTGAAATCAATAGGCCTCTGTTTCTGCATGTTGTATACAAGGAATCTTCATCTAAAATTGTCATCTGCAAAGTAGATATCATAAAATCTTACATGCTTTCTTACATGAAAACATTAATAAAGTTGTGATAGTAGTCTAGAACATAAAAATTAAAAATCATGATTGAAGGGATGAGAACTATTTTCTATTTGTTAAATACCACTTGTCCCCAACTAGATGTAAATGTTGTAACAGAAGGATCAACTGTGATTTCCAATTCCTGACTTGTGAGAATAGACAACTAAACCTTATGTAGATAATCAAAAGCAGGACACTTAACAGGAGTAAAATTTTGAATATGTTTAGTTCGAATTGCCTTTGGTTGCCAACACTAATTCCTGATAGTAAGAAATAAAAGTCTGACACTTAGGAGAAAAGTGAGGTATAAAAACATATATTGCATTAGGTAGCAGTTCAGGCCATGTGAGTAAGTGAATTAGGCAAAAAATAGCTATGAAAACAAAAAGACAAAAGCCCAAGGGCACAACCCTTAGGATAGCAGATATTTAAAGGAAAGGAAGATGAGGGAAATACATGAAAATAAGAAATATCTGATTATAAGTAACATAGTTAATAATATGTTCTGCTACTAATAACGCATACACAGATGAGGAACTGATCAACAGTATGAAAAATGCAGACACACACTGAAGTACATTGAAAGCCAACATAATACTATTGCATTTAGAAAGTCGGTGATTTCTGACCTTAGAATGAAGCAGTCGCAGAAGAGGTAAATGGAAAAAATGACATATGGAGGTAAGCAACAATGGAAGATCAGGAACAAAAGAGAATTGGACCCTTTAAACAAATCTGATGATGAAGAGTAGTCAGGGTCCCTTAAATACTGGTTAGTGCTCCTAAAATTTAGACAATCAGACTCAAATCATTTATTCAGATCTCAAAAACTACTTTAAAGTGTGCTACTATGTGCTAGGCACTGCCCCTGTGAAGCAGAAAAACATCTATGAGAACAATGTGTAGAGCATATATTCTGGTCTTCTTTAGGATAAAAAGAACAACCAAAGAAAACATAAAATGTTGGGGCTATAAAGGAAATACAGCCAAAACACAGTAGAAGAATTTGTCTTGAGGAGAAAACACTTCTGTCTGTAGCACCTGGAATAGGTAAATCTGGAGATGGACCATAGGTAAATTAAGAACAAAAAAAAAAAAGTCTATGTCTTTCTTCTTTGCCCTTTTAAATGCACATTCTAGCATAGTGTGGTATGTGTATGAATATGTGTGTATATATTTGGGTGTATATCATTGTATATGGGACTCAACAATTATTTGTTGAATCAATGAATGGTATTTACACCTGAAAGTTTCTATTGCTCCTAAAATAGAGCCATATGCTATGCCAGTATGTCTAGAGTTTATAAAAGTCGGATCTAGCAGATGCAAGAGCACACACATACACACAGACATATAATTATAAACATATATATTGAACCTTAGGAAAAAATAAGTAAATTCACACGAGATCACTAATTAGTTCTGTTCTTGTATTTTCTGCTTAGATAGCCTAAGTAAAAAATTATTCGTCCTGTCAAAAGAAATTGTGCCTAAATAAATCCATGTGTCACACAGCAAGAAAATAAGTACCACTTTAGTTGAGGAAAAGGAAAATAGAAGTAATAGTGTTACAGATCAGCTTAGAGTTCTTTTGTTGACTTTACATGAAATCCTGATTTGGCAAAGTGCTGCTCCCTTGAGGTTAGTGGCTTGGGTTTTGCATGCCAGTGCCTCTCAGTGCTTAATACCTCAGCTCTGAGGCTTGAGTGCCAGAGACTCTCAGCTCTTAGTGCTACAACTCTTGGTATTATAGTGCTTAGTGTTACAGTCCCTGACAGCTTCTAATCACTCCTCTCAGCACCAGGAAAGTGAGATTTGCGGACTGCTTTGTGGTTTTCTAAAGCCCTGCTTGCAACTTCTGCTGTCTCTTGGGAATGCTCCACAGCTGGTCTCTCTGAGGTGTCCAGCCACACAGCTACTGTCTAGACTCAAGCTTCCTCCTCCTTATTTGCCAGTGCTTCCAGTTTGAGCCTAAGGGGCAGCCATTTCCTCTGCCTTAGGTAATAGCTTCTGGTTTCTGCCTCAGCTTTCTCTATCCCTAACAACTTTGGTCCTGAGCATTAGACTCTATCTTAGCTTCAGACTAAATCTTCTCTAAAGTTCTCTTCAGGCCTTGACTTGACTTCTGTTAGCAACCTTAGACATCAGACAGGTCCTGCTTTGGTTTAGGCCCTGGCCTTTGCTGACAGCCTGCCACAGGTCTTCATTCTCCAAGGCTGTCGAGGTAGTCCCTCTTCAGGGCTAATAACCCCAAGTGTTACTAAGACTTTTTAGTATGCGACCTGTATTAGGGTCTGTGGGACAGCACAGGAGTGCAGTGCTCCAGAGAAAACCCTTCTGAATGGACTCAAGGCTATAATGAGGTGCTGCTTGTCAAGGAGGAGCCATTTGTGCAAGAGCTGTTTCTTGCATTTTTGAACACCTGTTGGAGTACTTTTAAACTATTGTTAAAATGTTGGGGTCATCTGCAAATCAAAGGTGGGGAAAACATGGAAACTCACACGTACTTGTTTGAAGTAAAATTTTATCTTCATTTTAGGAAGTAGGTACATGTACATTACACAGGTTGATTATTTTTTTATTCCTCTTCTTCTCATTTATTTCCCTGCTCCTCTCTGAATCTCCTCTCTCCATTTTCATTCTTCTTATTATTATTCTTTTTTTCAGTTCATGTTTATGACATACAATGTTTCACTGATTGTGGGTATTTGCTCACATACACACGACATTTTAAATCTTTTAAATCTTTTACTCTCCCTTCCCCCTAGTCCACTCCCTCGTTCATTCTCCTGGACACTATCCAATTGCAAAAGGTCTACCTCCCTGTTTCCTCTCAGCAAACTTTCATTTTTTCTTTATTTGTGCTTTGACTTACTTGATGAACAATGCCATACAGTATTGTGTGTTTTGCATGTTTATGTTATTTTACTTAACATTATATTTTGAAGGTGTATCCATTTACTTATGAATGTATTAAATTTATCTTTCTTTATGACCTGTTAGTATTCCCTTATGCATAGATACTTCATTTATTTTATCCATCCATTTGTTGATAGGCATTCGGACTGCTATCAGGATTTAGTTATTATGAATTAAGCTACTATTTTTTAAAAATATATAAACAAATTTCCTTAGTAAGAAGGAATTTTAATCTATATATTATGGAAAATAACAGTCTATTCTATAGACAGTGAAACCCAGGAAGAAGATATAAGTACTACAGTCAGAAAGCTGAACAATCAGAAAAACACAGCATTATTTTACTCTTATATTTTGATCCATACAAAATAAGGATCAAAATATAACTGTTACACTTTATGATAGTTGTAATGGTAAATTGTAATAACATCTAATATAGAGTATATTTATTTTATTTTAAAAATGTAATAAATTATATAATCTAACATCATTCTTGGACTCTACATTGGGTAGCTCTAAGTTACTTGAGTGATCTAAAGCAAATTATGATAGAATCTAGTTGAGCACATAAGATAAATTTTAATAGTGCTTATGGAACTGATTTGCAAATACCTTTTATAATAAAGTTTAGAAACTGGAATTGATCTACCAATCCAGCTGAGTCTCAAGAATAATTTGAAAAGACATAAAGTAAGGAGTAGTTGATTTATAAAGAAATTTCAAGAGTGCTTGCTAAATACTCCATTGACTAATAAAAATCAAATTTCATTTGAAATTAGGACTTCCACATCAGGAAAAACAAAGGACAAGGGAATTCAGGGTTTTTTTTTTTTATTTATTCACTTTTTTATTTAAAAATTGAAGTTCTCATGGAATGCATGAACTCACAAAAAGATCTTAATTACAAAATCATTCCTGATTTTCCTAGTTATCAGTGATGATTAATTTATTTTTAAGGTGTCAAATCAGACTTTAGAGAATAAAATAGTTTTATACCACGGTAGAAGCTGATGTGGCCTCCTATCCATACAAAAGAAAAGAGCATTCGGAATGAGATTTGACAAGTGTGCTAAAGGCCTTGTGTCTAGTCATTCTGTCCATTCATTCTCATACTGATTCATTTACATGCTGATTTGATTGTCAAATGCACCTTCGCCATGCTAGATGCTAAGGATTTACTAGAGTACAAATCAGTCAGAACTTAAATAACATATAAAAATAATCTTTATCATAGAAATTACATGAATTTCACAATAGGCCATACAAAAAAGATAGAATATATATATGAGAGAATACATATGAAAAAGAATATATATATATGAGAAACACATATATCATATATGTATATCACATGTATCATGTGTGTTATATACACATCACACTCATACATAAGCCATATGTCACTTAACAATGTTTCAGCAAATGATGGTGTTTTCATTATATTATATGATCTAGTAATGTCCTAGCCATCTTAGGCTTTGTAAATACATTGTGCTGTGTTGACATGTGACAAAACTACCTAGTGCTGATTTCTCATAACATATTGCTATAGCTAAGTGATGTATGATGGTATGTATGTATTTTATATATATATATATATATATATATATATATATATATATATTCTGCCATATTTAAAGAGATGGGGAAGAATAAACTTCTTTGAAGTAATATTGGTGAACTTACAAAAAGGGAATGGAAGATTACTTGGAAAGGAAAGAATTTTGGCTTTTGAGTGGAATACATGGGAATTGCCTTGAGGTCTGAAGAACTGTAGACAGCAAGCCTTGCAACACCAAGGCACAAAAATGGCTTTGTCTAAAGATTCTAGTTCAGAAAGGTCAGATGGAATCAATGTCAATTTTTTCTATTGATACTCTTTCCATTTATCAAAAACTTTGCAGTACTGGTAAACATATCTTTATCTATATATGTGTATATAGAACTTATGAAATGAAATATGTATGTATAAAGAACTTATGAAATGAAATTCGAAATATTTTCAGTTAAAGGAAGACATTCTTTAACATAATAAAAAGTGTTTCCTAAGCCTGTGTATTAAAATTTGGGATTATCAAAATTTTGTCTCCAAATTAAAATTATATGTATTCTTTGAGTACCTACTATTGAAACACCTTCTCAGAAAGAGTATTTGTTTCCCAAAGTACTTTCAAATCAGCCACAATAGCTATCATAGACATTAAAAGAGAAAAAAATGTGCTCATGATCTTAATAAGGATTTAGGTATATTGTGTAACTAGCTTTATTGAAATATTTTAAATCTAGGAGAAGATTTAAGAAAATGATGAGTTTTTTTGACCAGATTATTTGCAAAATTTTGAAACCCAAATTCTAGGGAAATAATTAGTGTTATTAAGTACCTTATATTTTTTTTACAATGTTTAAAATAAAAATTACATACTAATCACCACTAAAAAGGAACCTGTGCACATGTACATTTCTGTTAAAGTTATGGTCCTTTGGCCCTGCCAAGCCTTATGTAATCAAGACATGGATGCAGCTCAGTCTGGTGTTTGTGATTGGTTTGTTGTCTAGCACTGGGATTTGTGACGTGAGTGCTGTACCCACCCAGGCGTGAAGCCAATATACAGTGTAAGGGCAAGAAGGTGTGTTTTTGCTTTTGCCAGTTCTCCTTGCTGTTGGCAGCCACCATGAATGGCAACCCTGCCACGCCACCCTGCCTTGAAGCCAGCTGAATATGGACTGAAGTCTCCAAGAACTGTAAAAAGTAAACTTTTTCTTTCCTAATTTTGGGCATCAGGTATTTTGTCTCAGCAACAAGAAAAAAGTAATTAAGAAAATTTCATATATAAGTGACCTGATATATTAAATCTGTTTAGCTTATCTGAAGATTGCTGCTATAAATTCTTTGTCTTAATTAATATCCAGCGCCATACCCCTTTACCTGGCAAAACACACCACAAAGATATGATTACCTCAGCGAATAGATTAAAGAAGTGTAGGGGTGAAAGAAAGGAAAATATTGCAAAAACAAACACCAGCAGCTCCTATTTCCCTAACATTTTCACAGTAGTTGAATTAATACATGCATCAAGTTTTATATCAACTCTTTAATTACTTTTAAGTTTATTTTTAAATGGCCTGAGATAAGGATCCAATTTTATTCTTCTTCACAAGGATATCTATTTTATCAACAGCAGTTATTAAAAAGATTTGTCTTTTCTGCGTTGTATGTTCTTGCCATTTTTATCAAAAATCAATTGATTCTAAGTGTGTGTGTGTGTGTGTTTTTGCACTCTCCTTACAAAGCCACTGATATGGGAGAACCACTCTGATGAGCATATCTAATCTTACTTGCCTCCCGAAGCCCTCACATTTAAGTATCATAGTTATATCAAATTTCTATACTCTTTATACCATACAATGAGGACTGATTTCCAGAATGACTTTTAAAGGGATCAAACTATGTCAAAACCATTCTTTTTCTTGCCAACTACAATCTCATGTCTTTTCACAAACAACACACAATCATTTGTACCACATAGTCCCATTTGTCCCAAACAGTTAATCTTTTTCATTGTTCACTGAAAAGTCTAGTCTCCTCTAAAGCTAATAACAAACTCCTTCCAGCTGTAAGCCTGTGAAACCAAAACAAATTGTCTACTTGTAGTATGCAGTGATGGAACGAGCATGGGTTGAACATTCTCATCTCATAGAGATTACGAAGGAGAAAGGAATTACTGGCCCAGTAACTTTGTTAAAACTCAGCAGCAAAGATATGAGTTTTAGAACTGCACTTAGAAGTGCACACTGGTGTACGGCCAACAAGGTCTCAAACAATCCCAACTACATAGATTTGTTGGGCTCACCTTTCTAGATTGGAGACCCAGGACTGCAATCCTCCAAGGTCAATGTTACAAACTGGTAGCTCTCCAGTTCTGAGGTTGCAGTGGCACTCCTGTTACTCTTGTGTCATTAGAAATTGCTCCAAAGGAGACTCTATCACTACAGGCCAGCAGCAACCCTCTACCTGGCAGTTCAACCTGGAATTTTTTCATAACGTTAATGAAAGTTTCTATGATGCATTAGTTCTTGCAGTGTGTGGTCATGAAATGATCACCACTTGGGTGCCACATGATGATTTCGGCCCCATTTAAGCCACTAGATATACAGTATCTTAGACTGATTGAACCATAATTGGAGAGGTCACTGAGCATTCTGTTTTCAGAAATTAAGGAGCAAAATCCCCAAGCAGCCTTGGGTGGTATGTTCATGGAAATTACCAGAACTTTTTCCCCTGTTCCACTGAACATTAGGTCTTTGACTGGAGAAGTAATCTGAGTGATTTCTGGGTACCATCAGGCTATTATTGTCACTGTTCTACCTATGCTATGCTCTTCAGCAATTAGTTGTTGACTTACGCCTGTACAACATTCTTCATTCCTTTACTGATCAGTCTGCATCTTTAATCTACCCAGTTTCCTTCTCTTTTAATTACACAATCTGCCTCTAGGTCATCAAACACTATGTTATGAAGGAAAGAATAACTAAGTCACAGCCTGGATGATTTATTGTTTAGAAATTTCCTCTGCTAGATAATAAGTTCATCGAGTTTAAATTAGTTCTTCATAATGTTTCAGGACATAAGAGAGCTCAGCTAACTTCACAACATTATGACGAAAGTGGGACATGGAATTTCTGA
>RJWM01039643.1:0-15987 GCA_004363535.1 Dasyprocta punctata
GGCTAGTAAAAGAATACTGTAGTATGGGAATTGGTTTAGGATACCCAAATAATTATTTTCTGATTAGTATTTGAAGTAATTATTTTACACTTAAAATATGTATATTTTATGTATTAGTAATAAATGACTTTGGTCCTTTGTGGATGTTTCTGCAATTTTTTTGTGGATGTTTGCATTGAAAATTTAAAATGCCAAAGTAGCCAATGAAAAATTTACTCGTTCATCAAACTTTCATTGTATTCTTGTTATGTGTTGAACAGTGCAGGCAGAGTTAAGGGATTAAGTGTTTAGAAAAGAAAATTGCTTGTGTTGTCAGGAAACTATATTTAGTAGCAGAGTCAAAATGTGTACGTGCATAACCATAAAATAAAGCAGGACTATTTCTGACAAATATGAAAAAATAATGCACTGCATTGAGCATGTTTACATTTTTGAAATTATGAAATATTTAAAATGTACAGTGAACAATAGACATTTCTGTTTATATTATCTAGATTTATCAAATGCTGGCATTTTGACTTATTTATTGTGAATTCTTTTACTTTTTAGTGCTACACACACCCCTGAAGTTTATTCTCCATCTCATTCTATTCCTGTCTTTTTTTTCAAGGTAACTTCTGATTTGAAGTTGGTGTGTATCTTCTCCCATAATGTTTTAACATATTTATTATATAGTCATAACCCAATAAAAATATAGCCATATGTGTATCTTAAATGTTAACATAAATGCCAAATTTTGTATATTGTTTGAATATTTTTCCTGGAATATTGTTTCTTTGACCTAGTTTTTTCCCAGTGTGTAACATTCTATTCAAGGTACTTTTTGTAAGCTACATTTTCCATTGCACAAAAATCTGTATCTAATGCTTGTGCCTAGTAGCTTGGCTGACATTGCTTAATAAGAGAAAGCATTTATTCATCTTTCACTTTGTGCTACATGCAGTTCTAATTATTTCATGTAGTAAGCCATGTAGCTTTCATAATAAATCTGTAAATTAAATAGCATTATCATTTTCATTTCAGTGAAAAGGATTCAAATGAAGACATTTCTTTGCCTGAAGTTATGAATCTAGTAAATGACTTATCATCTGTTGAACTTTGATAGTACAGTTTTAAAACCCACCTCATAAGTAATCAGGTTAAACAACTTCATATTTATCAAAGTTTATATTTCTTATTTTCCCCAAATATGAATCATCTTATATCTTTTAATGACTTATTGTATGGAAGATTTTGTCTTTTAAAAATAACTAAAGTTGTCAATTGTTTCCTTTTTTATTAATGCCTTTTTCATCTTATTCAGGAAATATTACTGTATATTTCCTGTTCAAATACATAAAATTCCTTTCTGTTTTTTCTTATAAAACAACATAAAATTGAATAAGGATTAGTAAGTTATTTTTGGACTTTATGTTTAAGTACAGTTGTTACAGAGCCAAAATCATGCTATTTTAATAACTGGTGAGAATCTTTCTGGATGTTTGAAAAGTAAATTCTGTTCCATTATTTTCTAATGGGAATTGTCTCATAAAACTTGTTTCATTCCTTTAATCTTCCATAGATATCTTAATAATTAAGTTTCATGTGTTTTACATAAAGACTCTACATCATTTTACTGGATTTACTTCTAAGTATCTTATTTTGTTATTGTTGCAATCATGAATTGTATAAATTTTATTGATATATTTGGGCTGATTAATTTTTACTGGAACATAAGCAAATTACTCTTTTTATATTGGTCATGAACACTTGAAGTTATTGACAGAATTATGTTACAGTTTTGGCATAATATAGAGCAATGTTAACATAACAAGAATCATTACTCTTATTTGGGGAGATTAAATGGGTAGAATTAAGGGAACAGAAAATAAAAACATTTTGAAAGAGTAGACAGTGTTAAAGCATGCTAGGGTATTTTTGAAAAAAATGTTAGCAAGTAACTAAATTTTCATACAATATACATTATAAAATTTAAAAATAATTTTTAGAAAAGATTACATGACTGAAAATTAAAACCAGTAGAGAAGAAATTTTAAGAATTAAAAACACATTTAAAATTTCAACTTATCAGTTAATTAAAATATAGAAGATAGTATTTTAAAAGTCATGAAATTTTGGGGCAAAGAAAATGCTAAAAGAAAAATAGAAGAAATACATAATTAGAATAAAGTTTAACTTCTTTTCCTGTCCTTATTCCTTTTACTTTGCTCTCTTGTTCAATTGCTCTGGCTCATGTCTCCAGAAGTATATTGACTAGAAGTTGTGATAGTGGATATCCTTGTTTTGTTCCTCATTTTAGACTGAAAGTTTTCAGTTTTTGTTGATTTAGCATAATGTTGGCTGTTGGTTTGTCACAGAAGTCTTTTATTAGGTTGAGAAAAAGACCATCTAGTCTGATTTTCTGTAAGTTTTTACAATGAATGAGTGTCAGACTTTATCAAAAGCTTTTTTTGTATTTATTGGGACGGTTATACAATTTTTGTCTTTAACTCTGTTGATATGTATTACATTTATTTATTTGCATATATTGAACCATCCCTGCATTGCTGGAATGAATCTCACTTGGTCATGGTATATAATATTCTTGACTATATATGAATGATTATACAATCATTGATTATACAATCTGTTTGCTAGTATTTAATTGAGGATTTTGGCATCTAAGTTCATCAGGGAGATTGGTCTGCAGTTCTCTTTTTTGGTTGGGTCTTTGGTTTTGGTGTCAGTGTAATACTTGCTTCCAGGAATGAGTTAGGGAGAACTGCTTCCCTTTCAATTTCATTACAGAGTTTGAGGAGTATTGGTGTTAAATATTCTCTAAATTTCTTTTAGAATTCAGCTGTAAATCCATCAGGACCTGGGCTTTTCTTTGTTAGTAAGTTTTTAAGCACACTGTCAATTTTGTTAACTGGTATTTGGTTATTCAGAGTTTTTATATCTTCTTTAGATAAAAAAGATAATTCATATATTTCTAGGAATATATGTAACATGATACTCTACATAAAAAGCCTCAAATACTTCACCAAAAGACTTCTAAAATTAATAAACAAATGTAATAGCATAGCTGGTTACAAAGTCAACACTCAAAAATCAATAGGGTTCCTGTGCAAAAACAACAAAGTCACTGACAGAGAAATTAGGGAAACAACACCCTTCTAAATAGCATCCAAAAAAATGAAATACCTAGGAATCAATGTAACAATAAGAAGAACCAACATTGTGCAAATGTTCATTCTCCCAAAACTATTATACAGATTTAATGCAATCCCAATCAAAATACCATTAATGTACCTCACAGATCTAGAGAAAACATTCCTAAATTCCATTTGGAGACACAAGAGACCCACAATAACAAAGGCAATCCTGGGTAACAAAGGCAAGCCAGGAAGCATCACAATCCCTGATTTGAATTTATACTGCAAAGCTGCTGTGATAAAATCAGCATACTACTGCAAAAAACAAACAAACAAACAAACAAACAAACCAGACCTAAAGATCAGTGGAACAGATTAGAAAATGCATACACAACTACAAACATACCCAGCCACCTTATCTTTGAAAAAGGGGCCAACATTTTTCACTGGCAGAAAGATAGCCTCTTTAATAAATGGTACTGGAAAAGCTGGCTTTACACATGTTGAAGACTAAAACTAGACCCATGTCTATCACCGTGCACTAAACTCAACTAAAGCCAAAATGAATCAAGGGTCTGAATATTTAAACAGAGATATTAAATCTGCTGGAAGACAAAGTAGTAGAAATCTTGAAGACATAGGAATAGGCAGAGAGGTCATGAACATAAACCCTACTGCACAGGAAATACTCCAAAGAATTAACAACTGGGATTTCATCTTATTAAAAAAGTTTTGCACATCAAAAGAACTCATCAGAAGAGTGAAAAGAAAACCCACAGATTGGAAGAAAATTTAGCCACCTGTCCCTCAGATGAAGGACTTCTGTCTAGAACATTTAAAGAACTGAAAAAAAATCAAAACCTCCAAATTCAAAGACCCACTCCAAAAATGTGCATCTGAGATGAATATACACTTTTCAGAAGAAGAAATACAAATGGAAAATAAATATATGAAAAGACATTCAATGTCATTGGTTATTCAAGAAATGCAAATTAAAACAACACTGAGATTCCATCTCACCCTAGAAAAAATGCCTGTCCTCAAGAAGTCAGCCAATAACAAATGCTTGTGAGGCCTTGGAGAGAATGGAACCCTTTTCTACTGTTGATGGAAGTGCAGACTGGTACAACCACTATGAAAATCAGTGGGGGAGATTCCTCAAAAAACTAGGATTAAAAGTCCCATTTGACCCAGCTATTTCCATTCTGAGTATTTTTCCAGAAGAATTGTAAACATTATATCACAGTGATGTATGTGCACCCATGTCTATAGTAGCACAATTTTTAGTAGCTAAATCTAAATCCAAATACCCATCAAATATGGAATGAATAAAAAAGATGTGGTATTTCTATGCAATGGGGTACTACTCATCTATAGAGAAGGATAAACTAGAGGCTTTTATAGGTAAATGGATACAACTATAGACCATACTTGTAGGTGAACTAAATCAAACTCGTATGTATAAACATCTTATTGTCTCACTGGTATAGGAAACTGAAACTGAAAGAGTAAATAAGATCCAAAACATACAATAGATATAGTGAAAGGGAAAGAAACTACTCAAAAGTTAAGAATAACTGGATTGGAGGAAAGGAGGAAAGAAGGAAGGGACAACTATAAAATATTAGCTAAGATATGTATATTACAAATTTCTATTTATTCATTGAAAAGAATGGTTTGTGGCTATATTGCTTGATCACTTTGCATGCCTTTATCTTGCAATTTGAGTAACTACTTTGAAGACAACAACACACAATGTATCAACCATTGGTAATTTCCTATTATCTTGTTTTGAAACTCAGTATCATTGTTTTTATGTTTTTCTTCTCTCTTTAAAATAAAAAAGAATGGAATTTAAATGCATCACCAGTATAACAGACAAAAACAAATTATCAAATAAAAATGGTTTTGGAATATAATAAAATACATGAAACAAGATGGAGCTTTACTTTTACGACAGGTAATAATGCGGTATGATGTGAAGAGTATAATTAATATGATGCCCAGCACGCAACCCAAACAGTCAAAAGTTTCCCATTCTTCTTTTCTTTCCCCTTTCATTCTCTTATGAATAATTCAAACCTAAATCTATGTGGTTTCTCAGGACAGGGGGAATTCCATGCCTGGAATGATGGGAAGAGTTTGAATGTTGCAATAATGTGTCCATGTAAGAGTTTACCATAAAGAGGAAACAGAGTACAACCAAAACAAGAAGGGTAGTCATGTAAGTGTGAGGTTGTGGGTGGCAGGAAAGTAGAGTGTTAGGATTTCAAGGATGAGAACAAGGTGACCATGAATAGGAGTCCTTGGGTGTTAGAGCCCTGTTTAACTGGGGAGGGGATGCCTTCTCCTGATCTTTGAAGGCATGAGGTGAATGTACATGGGACAGTTGATCTTGCTGAGCTTTCAAAATCTCAGGCAAACAGGGTTCATGTAGATGTCTGATCTCATGTGGGTTGCAAGAGAAAGAGCAAAGCAAGATGAGCAGATGCTCCATGAAAGTGGTGGTTTAGTGTTAATTATGTAAACATTAGTGCAGTGATGAGTACATTCCTAAGGAGGGGACACTGGTGGGAATAGGACATTCACTAAATATAACCAATTAATTAATCAATAATTATAACTACTTAACTAAAAATAAACTAGAATTAGCATTGTAATGTTAGATTACAGTTTGCTGACAACTGTGGAGAAAATGAGAATTCTATGTCCCCTAAAACGGTACAATGAAAGGTATGTAACCTGACTTCTGTGATATTCCTAATCACATACAAGCTTACTGTAAACATCAGATAGACTACACAGCCTTACCCAAGGAGACTGATATCAGGCTATGAGAGAGTGATTAACTGCCCCAGAGTGAAGGAGATGCGTGTCAACTACAGTCAATATGGAGTGCTGAATGTACTGAGATATTTAGAGAAACTTCAGTGGAACTTGAGGAGGCAGTGTTACTGAGAATAAATATTATTTTCCTGCTTGTATAGTAGTTATGTAGGCGAATGTCTTGCCTTTGCGGAAGAGTTACCAAAAAATTAGGAATGGATAGGGTATCTCACTGGCAAGTCATTCTCAAAATGATAAAAAAAAAAAAGGATTTTGTACTACACATGGAATGATTTTATAAAACATGGAAATGCTCCCATCTGGATCAACTTTAATCTAAGGTGCTCAATTTGCATGAATTTTCATCCTAAAGTAGATGCAGTGTGACCCACATGACCTAGCCTAGTGAAGATTTCAGCCCCCATGAGCTCCATTTGGCCCGGTCCATTTGTGTAGTTACTAAATTATATGAACATATATGTCAGCCCTGCATTAAAAAGAATATTTTATGTTAAATACTTAGGCAGAAAAAGAGATTTCCAGTAATTTCTTTACAAAATTATATAATTTAAAAAATAATTTGAATTTTTCATCTATATTAATTATCATCTGATTCCTCATTCATTTGTAAGATTTTCGTTTCTTTAATGTGATCTTCTATCGTCAATACAGAATAAAAATGATGCTGGAGTCATTTATCTGCAAAGAATATGTATGAGAAAGAAAGATGCCTATTAGAAATATTAACAGTATTGTTTGCCATGTGTTTGATTTGTTCAAATACATTTAATTACAAGTACAAATTATATGTACAGTTTAGAGAGAATGTGGTTAATAATTCAAGGATTAACTGTGAGTCAAAATAATTTGTTTAGTGTAACAATAATTTAATTGCAAGTTGTTCAGAGGTATGAGCACAACACACAATAAATATTTAGTATGTGTTGAATGAGACAAAGAATATCAAAGAATTTAACACTTTAGCAAATATTTGTGCTTAAAAGCTTTTATTATTTGCTTAGGCATGAGTTAATTTGAGATAAAGTGATTAAAACCTAACACGAGCACCATTTCTATGTTTGTGGTTTTTTAAAGATGCTGACAATGTGATGATTGTATCATGAAATTAAGTATGAATTAGAAATGCTCAGATTTTCTTATTCTTCACACACTCCATAGATTATTAATTCCTAGGAGTATCTATAGCATAAGGACTAATCAACTCAGGTGAAGTTAGCCATTCAGTATTTCAATTCTCCCCGCAATACTTGGGCTTCTGACCTCATTGATATTTTGCTGTAATTAAAAGTCAAAAAACCTATGACAGTAGCTAAAAGGGAAATCATCAACATTCACCTGGAGAATTTATAGAATCAGCACAATATCCTTGCTTCTTCATGCCCTCCCTGCTTCTAGCTCCTTCTAATTTGAATATTCCTAACTGTTACAGTTTCTATGAGGGTCAGACATAAAGTTATAGGAATGTTTCAACTATTAGTGATATCAAAATAATAGCTATGGGTCATCTTTTGGTATTTTCCAAATAAAATCTATATATCTCAAATTAACCAACACATGTCTTTAGGTACATTGTTGCTTTGAGGCTGTGGTGTTACTGTACAGTAGAGAAACACATTTTATTTGCACAGAAGAGAACATAGAAAACTGTGCATTAGGAAGCCTTCTGGTCTCTACTCTATGCTCTTCCTTTGATCTATTTTGCTTCTCTATAAGAAACTAACATTGTGAGTATAATAGCTTCCCTTAGAGTTCCATAAGTCCTAGCAATTTATCAAACCTGATAAGTAGCTTTACAAACTCCCCAGACTTGTAGTTGTGTTGGGAGTGAGGCACATCTGGAGGGTTGAGCACTTACAACCACACAGTTGTGACATTTGGGGGGCTATGAAATTTGGGCCTAAGCAAAATCTTGAAATTTTTCTTGTCTTCTTCTTGCATTTCATGTTCAGCTTGTTGTTAATCAATGCAAATCTTGCTGATGTATCCAGAAACAAACCCCTTCTTTAGTTCCTTCCACAGGTGTGCTTGAGGACACTATTCTTTCTCAAACCAGATTTTGGAAAAGCCTGTAATAGATGTTTTGATTCTACTATGTCTTCTTCCAAGTATATTCTGAAACCATGAATGGAAGTGATACTTCTGAAGCATAAATTTGGTATGATACGTTGAATTAATGTCTAAACACACATTATCTTTTTGTGTAGTTCCTTTATCTCAATGCCCTTCACCACAAGGTCTCTACTATTCAGGGATCACACTTTTCATTTTACTGTGTTAAACTTGGTCATATTATTTGACTTTGAAATTGAAATGAAAGTATATGTGACTTTTACTTCTTTTGAGCACTAGTGTAAGTAACCTTTGTATGATTGCATGTTATCACTTATCTCTTTGGCACATCATAATGAAGTTGTCACAGGTAAGTGCTGGCTTTTATTTTGGATCCTAAAGAGACAATAAAGGTGAACTGCATCTAATGCTTAGCATGCGCATATTGGAAAGTAAAAATTTTCAATTGTGTTAAAGAAACATTATACTATGAAGTTTATTGACACATAAATTAGTACTAGAAGTGTGATGCTAATATAGCAGCAATAACAAAACAATAAGATATATGGCTTTGGCTTTAGGAAAGATAGATGATGACAGGAAAACTATTTTTAGATATTGGATGACAAGATATGTCTATGGTATATAATAGTTACACATTTATTATGGGTGACTACTGCAATAACTGGAAAGACATGCCAAATGAACTTATGATTGTGCCTGGGTAAATTAGGGTATAAAATGCTATTTCCTTGCCTCCACTGGTATTAGCTGTATTGGACATAGAGTTATAAGAAGAAGATGATCTGTGAATGGAAGTAGAGTGGTAAAGGGTAAAGCTGCAAAAGGGATGAAAGAGAATATAGACAATACAGAAATTCTAGAAAACCAGGTGGGTGACATAGCTATTTGTCATCTATAAACAAGAAAAATAAATAAATGATAGTTACGTATAAGGGAAAACAGCAAAGGGAATTTAATTTGGGACTTTCTTGTTAGTACCAAGTCAGCCATCTTTGGGCTTAGGAAAGAGAGATCAGGAAATGAATTGCCTTCAGATCTATAAATTCTGAATGCTAAAATAAAATGGGTGTCTTAAAAAGTATTGCAAGCCAGGTGCTGTGGCACACACCTGTAATTCCAGCACTTGGGAGACTGAGGCAGGAGGATTGCCATGAGTTTGAGGCCAGCCTGGGATACATAGTGAGTTCAAGGTCAGCCTGAACTAGATAGCAAGTCCCTGTCTCAAAAAATTAATAACAAAAAAAAAGTATTGTGGCCTGACTACTACCACAGAGAATGTGCTACCACCAAATAGATAAAAAGGCAAATACTGTTTTGAGAAAATATCACTTTTTATTATGTCATGTCTGTAATACATGTTGCTATGTTTGAGACAATTAGTGATACTGAACTTTCCATCCTTTGGTAACCTGTCATCAAACAGAAAAAAAAAATGCTCAAGGCAAAAATTTTTCCCCCAGCAGAAAGCAGGTTGCAAAAAAGTATGATTCTTATAAGAAAAAAAAATAGAACTTCTATTTGTCTAAGCATTCTGTTCCTGTGTTTTTCTTTCCTTTTTTTTTTTCTTGATTATAATACAAGGAGTAAGAATTTAAATAGATCATGGTGGCCAAACTGAGCTGTAAAGGCAGAGATTAGACTTTTTAGCTGAAGTTTATGGATTTTCAGAGTCGGGAATAGGGAAGAGGTGATGTGCAGGACAAAAGCCCAGAAGTTTACTCAGTCCCTTGGCCAATGGCTGGCCGGCAAGTGCACAGAGATATGATGCCTATAGGAGAAAAGCTGTGCTAAAGACAAGGGCTGAAGAATGGAAATGAAAATAAAGTTGGAGTCCAGCTTAAGAGACATTGCTAAGTGAGTACTTTTAGCATGCCTGTCAGTCCAGTTATAGTTTAGATCTAGAGTTTCCCCAAAGTCTTCATATGTTCAGGGGTGGGGCTTTTGGAAGGTGATTGAAATGATGAGGGTAGATGTCTCCCTGTTAGGAGCTAGGGTCTGGCAGAAGGGATCAGTCAGTCGAGTCTGGGAGTGACCTGAAAGGGTGTTACCTCAGTCCTCAGCTCCTCCCGCCTCTCTGTTTCCTGGCTGCTATGATGTGAACAATTTTCCTCCTCCCAGGCCCTTCCACCTTTTATGCTTTAGTGGCAGCAGACCATGAACAAAACTGAACTACAATAAACCTCTCCTCCTTAAATTGAGGATGTCTGAAATTTGTCCCAGCAATGAGAAAGTAACTAAAAGGAGCCCCAAGAAAGATTAGCCTTACATCTTGCCCTAGGACTAGGTACAAAATAAATATATACCTAGTATGTCCAAGAAAAAAAAAATTACAAGATCAAAAGGAACAGCCAGTGATTTAAATTTCTATCAACATAAAACTCAATATTTTTAGAAATGCCCAATACAATCCAAACTTATTTAAGTATTTTATTAATGGCTTCTAAATATAATTAAATACACATGCAGGCAAAAATAAGCAAAAAGTTGCATCTGCCATAAAGTAAAAAAAAGTCAAATGAGACATACTTCAAAATGACCCAGGTATTATTTGCTGTACACGGACTCTAAAACAACTTTTATAAATACATAATAAAGGAAAATCTGCACATTTGAAGAGATAGGAAATTTTAGTAAAGAAATGGAAATTATGTGTAAAAGGAACCATTTAGAAATTGTATCCCTGGAAACCATAGAATCTGAAGTAAACAATCACTGAATGGCTTACTTCAGATGCAGTCCTGAAGAGCAAGTATCTGTGAATTGAATATAGACAAACTAAACTTACGCCATCTGAAGAAAACAGGGAAAAATTTAAAAATAAACCATATAGAGAACTATGATACAATATGAGGTGTTTTGGAAATGTGTAATTGGTGTCTCAGAGGTTATTTAACAGGTGATGTAAAAAAATAGTTGGAAAAACTATGACAAATTCCCCAAATTTAGTAAAATAATCCCATCATTCTACAAACACAGGATTCTCAGTCATTCAAAAATGACAGCTACAAAGAGAATCACACCTACACACATCAAAATTATCAGAATAAAAAACAAAGCATCCAGAAGATAAAAGCAAGCATAAAGAGAATGACAATGTGAATGATGGCTGATTTCATAGTAAATGAGTTCTTCCTGACTATTAACAAAATATCAAAGTTTTAAGTAAAGAATCAATCATAACAGTGCCATGTTGAACTATATTGGAGTTTAAAGGAAAATCAGTAATATTATCTACCTGATTTTTTCTCCTTTGTGTCTTGAAGTAATTTGTCCTGTTATTCTCTCTCTCAATCTTCATCTCTCTTTCTTCATTTCCATCTACATCTCTATCTCTTTCCTTCTCATTCTCTGCATCTCCATGTATCTATTAGTATTTTTATCTCTGTCTCTAACCTTATGTAGCTCTGTCTCTCTGTCTCCATCTCAATCTCTTTCATGTACCTGTTTCCTGCTGCCTCTTATTTACCTCAGAGTTTCTGGCTACAGGGTCTCTCATAATCACTAGTTATTCAACATTTAATTTAGTGATAGTTTATCTTTGACTGAAATGGTTATTCAAGAGCTCTACTTGTATGATCCTTATTTCAATCCATTTTCCTGAAAGGAGATCTCTAATAAGCTCCTGCTTTTGACTACATTGTATGTCATTGTTGTCTATGTATTAGATGGTCTTTTGTTTTTATGCATCAAATCAGGTGTAACCTGGTTATAGGACTAGTGGTGTCATGCCAAAAATTGTTGTCCTTATTAGATTCTATTAGCATCAAAGATTGAAGAGCAGTAAACATTTCATTGACAAACCCAGGAAAAAATGTATAGGAAATCAGTACTGAATAGCATAATAATCTAATACTGGATTATCTAATTATGTTGATTTGTAATCCTAATGAATGATATTTTATATAAATTTAGTATTTCCTTCTTAACTTTCAATCAAAGAATAAATATACATTTATATATCACTTAGAAATAAATGCAAATATGTTTACTCTGTATTCAATTGAAAATGAATATAGCTGTAAATTTTCCAAGCTTGTTCATGAAGTGGTTAAAACCTGCAGATCTGAGAGTGGGGAGAGTTGAGTTTGAGTCTACTGAGCCTTACCTTTATTTTTTTATTTTTAGAATTTTCTAAAAGTGTCATAATAAGATTCAATAACAAGATACATACCGAGGTATGATGCCTAGATAGTGTTGCTATGAGGACCAAATTCACTATTATATGTGCATCAGTATAAATATATTGTCTTATGCAGAATAAATCTTGAGGTGATTTGCTGTGATTCTTACTATCTCTTGTGAACTGCACAGAGCTTTGTCTGTCACGACTTTGCCATGATGATAATAATTGAATTTGGCAGTTTGCTTTCTGTAGTTACAAGGCACTTTATTGTTTATACCTGCAATGTTACTGTGGCTTTATCTCTCAACTATTTTATATGTAAATGATGTAACCATAATAGAAATGTGTAACATTTAGTAAATTCTCCTAGATATTTTTGCACACATTTCTTTTCCTATCTGGTCTTTTATTTTCTTCTTTCCTTTGTATCATAGCCTTCCTTGTCTTCCATCCCACCGAGTCCTTCAAGTCTCAGAAACTCTCTAGGTAAATTTTCATTCATTTGTTCTAATAATCTCTCCAACTTTCTGTATATCTATCATTTACTGTTCAACATTTTGTGCTTCTCTCAGCATCAAGTCTGAAACTTGGTGCTTATCAAAGCTGTCACAAAGCAGAATAACTTCAAGACAAAGTAAAAAGAAGGAAGGATGGAAGGCAAGAAACAATGAAGGGAGGGAGGGAGAAAAGGAGGAATAGAAGGAGAGAAGAAAGAGAAAAAGGAAGAAGGAAGGCGACTCTGAGAAACAACTGAGCTTTTTCTGACTATTGTTTTGCCTTTTCCAGGCTGTCATGTAGTTGGAATTATAGATCTACATAACTTCTCTTGTGGACTGCTCTCATGTGCAGCTTTTTGTGTGGACATTTTAAAGTATATTTTCATGAATATTGACGTGTAAATCTGCTGGATTTTATAGTAAGAGTGTGTTTAACTTTATAAGCAATTGCCAATCTATCTTCCATAGTGGTTACACAATTCTGAATTTTAAGCAATAATGTTTAAGTGTTTTTCATTTTCTACATCTTCTGTAGAATTTGGTGTGTGTTTTAGATTTTGAGACACTTTTTATATCATTTTAATTAAGTTATTCATTTTTATTTTTGAGTGTTAACAAATTTGTTATGTGATATTTTATCAGCTATGCATCTTGCAATGATTTTTCCTATGATTTTTATTCTGTTAATGATGTCTTTAATATCATTCCAATAATACACAGAAGAGAAACAAGCTTAAGGAAGTAAAATTTATAGATGTGTAAAATTTTACTTAGATTACATTTTTGGTGTTTAAAATATTTCAAAAAACATACTGGGAATGACCAATGTCAAGGTCTTGGGCTCAATTCCCATTACCAGAAAAGAAGTAAAAAGAAAAACAAAGAGAAATCTCAGAATAGTCATCGTCTAGGGTCACCAAGATTTCTTGGATATTATCTTCTATAAGATTTTCAACTTCGTGTTCACATTTAGTTCAAACATAATATTGTATTTTCTTGAAAAGTCTATATTATGAATACAAACATTCTTTGTGTGATTGTTGAAAAGAGTGCTTAGAATCAGACTCTTTGGGTTCTAGTTTGTATGCACCAAGTTATGTGAGGTGACTTGGCTTAGGCTGTGTAAACTCTATGATTTCACTGACTGTAAAGCAGGACTAATGACAGTGACTGCTTTACAGAATAAGAGTACCTGGATAATATATTTACATATTTCAAAGCACTTACAGGATTCAATACATGATAATTATTAGCAATAATTGTTTTGTGTTGGAAAATGGTTATGCACTCAGGCAAGATTGAGGTCTGAGATATTGTGTGTATACGTTATGTTGCTTCTGAGCCCTTTATATTGCACACTGTTATTTCTCATCATTATCATAACTGTGACTTGGCAGCAATAACAAAATCCCAACCACCATTTTTGCTTGGAGTTTGAGAAGATCTATTAGAATTATGAAGAAAAGTGAAGAAAATTTGGGTCAGGAGTTAAATTTCTTTTAAAATACTAAGGTATTAGATATACTTTGTGACATGTACTTTGTAATGAGAAAGTTTTCTCTCTTCTGAATGGACATTCTAATGCTTAGTAACTTGAACTATAAATATAAATATATGTGTTAATACTCTTTGTTATTACTAGTAGCATCATATAACCACTCTGAAATAAATGCCATATATGTTTAAAATATGTAGATAGAAAATGTAAACATCACATAAGAGTAATTAAACAAAACTGTAAGTATATTCTTTTTATTACATTGTAAAGTTGTACATGTTAGATACTAAAAATAGCCTGTATGGGGTGTTGCCCATTACATATGACCTCCTGCAATCACTGCCTCATTTAGAACAGGACACTTAGCAGTCATTTTGTAAGGATACTTTTTCCTTGACCCCAACCTAGGCAAAGATAGATAAACCTGAGGAAGTCTGACTCTATTGCAACTGTCATAAGGAGCACTAAAAATTTCTATCCTCAGAGAACCAGGTGTATAATAAACCCAGGAGCTTTCAGCAGCCATCTTTTATCAGACTGACTAAGCAGTCACTGATATTGGCCTACCAAGAATTTTAAAGGATAGTACAAGCAGGTGAAGAGAAGCTTATATGAGAATTTGGAATGTACTCTTGGCCTTCTTGGTTCAAGTAATTTCCAAAAGCAGAACTGCATTTTGATTCCAGCTTTCAATTAGTCCCATTTAATAAAATCCTGTCCCCTGTATTTTCTTGTACTCCCATTTAATAAAACCTTCATCTTGGCTTAATGTTGACACAGGTGGCTTTTGTTAATTGCAGCAACAAATAAAAAACCGTGAACATGAGTTGAGTAAATAAGGTAAGGGTGGTGGTAGAGCTAATAGGAAGCTGTTAAGGGGCGTCAGAAGCACCAGTGCAATCTTGACTTCCCAGTCTCTCTGGTTCACACCTCAACTCCAGGGAGTCCTGGAGAATGTTTCTTTTCAAGCTTTGGTTCTTACAATATCGTGGGAGACAAGGTTTTTATTATTTTTTTCAAATACCAGATTTGAAGAATTATAGAGCTGGAATTCATCTAGTCCAAAAATGTCCAACTTAATTATGCATCAAGAGTTTCTAGTGTCATTTTTTTGATCATGAAAATGTTTGGCTCCTGCCTCAGCAGTTCTAACTTGTTCAGTCAATGAGAGGATCTAAGAAGACAAAAGAGCTGATTCTGATATTAAGTTTGAGAATTGCTGTTTTTGACAAAATAGTTCCATTCAAAAAACTTCTAATTTTGAAATCTCATTGTGACCAAATCTGGGTATATAAATTTCCTGTTAATTGAATCTAGTCCACTAATTTTTACCATGAGACATATTTTGATAATAATTTCAATTTCGTTAAGGATATTTTCCCAGTTCAAATTCCATTTTCTCTCTTTAGCTTAGGTATTATAATTTGCCATTTCAATAATTCTATTTCTAATTGAAGTATTTAACTCATTATTTAATTGAAAATTACCACCTATTCTTTTGCCATGCTTATTTTGTGTTTTAAATATCAAGAACAGGAAATTTTTTATTTGCTCCAAAAGCAGTCTGCTTTGCTTTTGATTTTACTTTTTATAAAGAATGCTAAGAAACTATATCGACTGTCATCAGTGAAAGTCCATATTGCATTTTGGATGCCAAACCCACTGTAGTGTTTCTAGGTGGTTTTCGATGCCTCATTTTCCTTTTACTGCGTTTTTCACTGGAATCATCTTAACTCTTTGCACTATCTCAACATTTCATGTGGCTTTTGACCCAAGTACATGACTCAAAACCATCTTACTAAGAAAAAAAAAATC
>RJWM01039644.1:0-15981 GCA_004363535.1 Dasyprocta punctata
AAAAGAAATGCAAAAACGGAAAGAATTCGGTATCCTTTTAATTTCAATTTGATTTCTATACCCTCCTGGCACCCCTCAAGTGAACTCTGCTCTATTAACAATTGTTTTACATATGCCTGACTTTCTGTTTAATTTGTGAGTGATTATAATACTTCTAGCTGTTTTTGTTTGAGCTCAACAATTTCATGTTTTTGCCTTGTTGGATTTTTAAAATGTTTGTCTATAACGTGAGTTGGCTATCGATGTCATTAGGGGACATGCTTCCACCCAGGTTTCCAACTGATCAAAATGATCTCAAGACTTGTTTTACAAATACAATGCATATTGTTGTCTGTGTATGATAACTGTAAAATTTTTCATGGGTCAAAAATAGTGTGTTGTTATGATCTGATTCTCATAGGACATCAAAAATTTGTTATGATAATTTAATAGTGACCCCTTAGGCTTAGGGAAACAGCTGGACAGGTCTCCCGTTGGAGAAAGGATAGACTGCCTAGAAATATTTTCTTCCAGTCTTTTTTCACTAATGGGACCCTAATAATTTCCATAACCTTATGGGAGACACACCGCAATAAAATTTGCTAAGCATATTATTGTAATATGTTTACTATTGGTTATCATCAAAAGGTTAAGTTTCCTGTGGGTAAAATAATAGTTTTCTTATTAAAAGATGCTCTTAGCACAAAACTAGATTAAGAGACACAGGTTTCTGTATAGCTATGACATTCATTATTGTTAATCTCGCAGTTTACTAAATGTATTCACGCCTTCCAAGGGTACAGGTCTTCTAAGATGAAAACTAAGATTGTTTATGCTGATAACCTTTTTCTAGACTCAGACATCTGCCTTTCTTTTGTGTTCCAGCTACTTATGGTAAAAGGTATATATCAAACCAACATGCAACCACCAGTCAGATGATAGTTTTTTTTTTAAATCTCATGTTAATGTTATATCACTACATTTAGGGATACTCAGGGGCCAAACAGTTCAGACAATGTCACACACTATAATTAGAGGCTAGACATTATAAACTTCTAAGGTACACTTACACGCCAGTATGTTCTCCTTAGATGACATCCTATCAAAGGGTAACAAATTAGGTGAGTTTCTTTGTGTCATTTACTGTCTTGTGATCAGATGGAGATGTTTGACTAAAAAGGCTGTTCTACCCTAAGATGGACATTTAAATGTGTTTCAAAGGTAATAACATGATTGTCATGCTATGAGTGGCTTTTGATCTCAAGTTTTCTCTGTAAAACTATGTAACTGTTGTCTGTTGACATTCTGCAGGGATTCAACTACTAAAACAATATAATCAGTAAGGTATAACAGTCCTCTGGCTATGATTTATATTTCAGAGTGCTTCTTATTCAGCTGAGAGTATAATAGTGAAGCTCACTGGTCTGTCTGCAATACTAATGTCATTGTTCTCTTCTGGGCATTTAACAGCTAAGGTTTTGAGATCAGAACTAAAAAGGATCTTATTAGTCAAAGCTTTCAATTCTGGAATGTATCCTAATGAATATTTTTAAAAAGGGCTTTTCTGGTAATTATGGAGTTAAAATGAATCTGTTGCTGCATTGGAAGACTCCTCACAAAAGCCCATCCTTCCTGAGGATTCCTCCATGGCAGATTTATCACCCCTTATCGGGCCACCACCGCTGCTGCTAGCACTTACAGCCCTCCTCCCTGATAATCCTGACTCATCTACTTCCAGCCTTGCACTGGTCCATCAGCCCTCACAGCAGATGCCATACTTTTGATGAAGTCTCACGTCCCTGCTAACGAAGAGGAAGCTACTAGTTCACTTGCAGGGCCTGACAAGGAAAAGCCCATCCTGCCTAAAGATTCCTCCAGTTCAGAGTTGATACTTTATTAGACACTCACACTATCTGTAGCCCAACCACTTGAACTGGTTCCAGCCGCCAGTCCTTCTGTTCCTGAATCATCAGTTCCCAGTCACAAACCACCCCCCAGCTAGTTTTTCTGGTACCACACAGCCTGCTTCTCTACCCCAGCTCTGGAATTCCAATCAGTCATTGCCTGTATTAGACAACAGAGGCTCTCCCCACAGAACTTTCTGTTTTATAGCTGCCCTTACACGCCTGTCCTGGCCATGTGGTGTCATCTAGAGCCCACTTGGGATGACTGTCAGTAACTCCATCCAAGTATTCAACGCTGAAAAACATGCCACAATTTGACAGAGGCAAAAGAAAAAAATACTGGTTAAAGGGGGAGGTCCCTCCAGGGATGGATGGGTTACCATGGCCTTTCCCAAAGGTTGCCCTACCTAAGATTACAACACCCCAGCAAAAAAGAAACAAAACCATCCAGAGATACCATTAAGCCCTTCTCAAAGGCTCAAGGTGTGGGGGGAGAGTGCAAAAAACCCATCAATATGTCAAAAGTTACTACTGTTACCCAGAAGCCTGACTAAAATTTGAAGCCTTCAAATTTTTATGAGAGCCTTTGCAAAGTCTACAGGGCCTACACTCCTTTTAACCCTGAGACCCTAGAAAATCTACAGATGGTAGATGCAACCTTCACTGAACAAGCTGCATCCAGTGTCTGCAAGAAAATTCAGTCTGATAGATGACCATACCCCCTGGCCAAAGACCAGTGTGTAAGATGTAAGGGCTATGGGCACTGGAACAATAAATGCCCACTCAGTCTGAAAGATAAGGATTCTCAAAAGCTTCAACCTGGATCAGATGACAACCCTTTCATTGGCCTGAGAGGCTCAGAATAGGCCAAATAGGGCTCCCTTCTTTAGCTGGATCACCAGGAGCCCACAGTCCATTCCATATTGGGAGGCCAACCTGTGACTTTCCTGGTCACAGAAAAGTGGAACAGAACATTCTGTAGTTACCCAACCTATTGCTCCTCTATCAGAAAAAAAGATTACTATCACTGGGGCAACTGGGACTCTTGCCTCTCACCTCTTCTACCAGACATGAACTTGCAGCCTGGGAGAACATCAAATTACACATAAATCCTTCTACTTGCTGGAGAGCCCATCCCACTCCTGGGGAGAGACATCCTGTCTGCCAGGGGCCACTGTCACCTTCTCTCCAGGACAGTCTACTTCTCTGTCCACAACCTCATTTCCTCTGTGGCATCACAGCCCCCCAAGGAAAAGAACTGATGGGTACACACACAGATGAAACTAACCCCCAGAAATTCTCAGGACTCTCTTTCCCTGAGTTTGGGCCATCAACCACCCACCTCTGATTGTGAAACTCCATTTGGGGGCAACCTCCTCTGCATCAAACAGTACCCCATGCC
Source organism: Dasyprocta punctata (assembly GCA_004363535.1). Lineage (NCBI taxonomy): Eukaryota > Metazoa > Chordata > Mammalia > Rodentia > Dasyproctidae > Dasyprocta > Dasyprocta punctata. The sequence goes on from RJWM01039644.1 coordinate 3,286, forward strand.
ACAAGAAACTCAATTAGAAATTCAACCACATATCCAGAGACTTCAGAACTACAAAATACTCATAGACTGCCAATCACCCTGGAATACACCTCTCCTGCCTGTGAAGAAACTCCATAGGGAATATCGTCCAGTTCAGGGTCTCTGAATCACCAATGCCTCCATGGTCACCCTCTATCCTGCAGTCCCAAACCCTTATACTCTCCTCAGTCTTCTACCACACATTGCCTACTGGTAAACCTGCCTGGACTGAAAGGATGGATTCTTCTGCCTTTGGTTGGCTCCTGTCAATCAGCCCCTCTTTGCCTTTAAATGGAAAGACCACAGTTCTGGAGTCAAAAGTCAAATGATCTGATGGCTTCCTAGGGATTCAAAAACTTGCTGATTGTCTTTTGAAAAGCCCTCACAGTTGACCCCACAACTTTTCCCAGCACAGAATACCACCGCAACCTCCTCCAATACATTGATGATCTTCTTGTGGCTGGTGACACCCTGGCAAGAACAAAAGTTCTGCTGCAACATCTGATAGAAACTGACTACAAGGTGTCTTGGAAAAAGGCACAGATCTACCAACATAATGTCAGATGCCTGGGATTTGACTTATATCAGGGACACCATGTCCTCAGACAAAAAAAAAGTCATCTGCTCCATCTTGGTCCCAACCACAAGAAAGAAACTCCACAGATTCCTTAGAGCCACTGGGTTCTGCAGAATCTGGATCCCTGGGTTCACAAAAAATAAAAATTAAAAAATTGAAAAATAAGGGCCCTTAACAATGCCTTGTCTAAAAAACACAAAACAAAACAAGCAAACAAAAATAATCTGACACCTTCAGCTGGAGCCCAGAACAGGGAAGAGCCTTCAGTGACATTAAAAAAGGCCCTCCCTAGCCTCAGCCTTGGGAATTCCAGATGTAACTCCTCATTCAACTTGTTTGTTGATAAATGATGACATGCGGCTTCAAAGACGCTTACTCAGACTGTCGGCCCCTGGGAGTGCCTGGTGGCCCACCCTTCCAAACACTAGTCACTAAGGGCTGTCTCCTTTGCCTCCATGCCCTAACAGACACTGTGCTTCTGATCAAGAAAACTGACAAGTTCACCTTAGGCCAAGACCTAACTGTCCGGGTGCCACGTGCTGCACCACACCTCCTGGATAACAATGTACATCACCCAGTACCAAGGACTCTTATACAAAAATCCTTGCCTGACTCTTGTGATAAAACCACTCAATCCTGCCATGAACCTGCCCATCAATAACTGGACACCATAACTGCCTGGCACTAACTGATAAAATGTTCTTGAAATGACCAAACTTAAAGCTGGACCCCCTGACAGATGCTGAGTACACTGTGTTTATGGGTGGAGGCAGCTCTGTTAGGAATAGAGTCTGACAGGCTAGACATGCTGTGGTCACCTTGGACAAGGTTCTGTTGGCTGAAGTTCTCCCACAAGGATGGTCTGCACAGCAAACTGAACTATGGGCCTTCATACAGGTCCTCAATTGGTCTGAAAGCAGAAAAGATCAATATCTACATGGACTCTAGATATGCCTTTGCCACAGTTCAAGTTTACAAAGTTATATATATATATAACTCACAGCAAAAGAAAAATCATTAGAAACAAGGAAAAAATTCTATTGCTTTTTGCTGCTGCCCAAAAACCCACCAAAGTGGCAATCCTCACTGCCAGAGACATCAAAAGATCAAAGGTCTCATCTCCTTAAAAAACAATAATGTGGATAAAATTATAAAAGCAGCTGCTAAAGGAGCATCCTGGGACAAAAACACCATACAAGAAACATAGACGTTTTAATTGACATTGTTCCTGATACCTTGGTGGTAATCCAAAATCAATTCCTTGCATATACAAAGGAAGAAGATGACTGGGCAAAACCAGAGCAAGTCACTAAGGACCCACACCCACATGGATAAACTGTCATCCTACAAAGATGGCCTATGCCTGGGTTCAAAATCACCACACTCTGACCTATGGAGGACAAACAGCCGTGAAAGAGCTCCCGGTCTGCTACTATTACGCTCATGCCTGGCCAGCATCTGCTCCATTGTCTGCCAGTGGTGCCAAACCTGCCTTCAAAAGGCCTTAGCACCCTCCAGGATCCGACTCACTGAAACATCATCTTTTAAAGATATACTAGTAGACTTCACAGAAGTCAAACCCAACGAAGGATACAGATATCTTCCAGTTATAGTCTGTACATTCTCTGGTTGGGTAGAAGCTTTCCCCACCCAAACAAAAAATCCTCCAGGGTCAGCGAGGCATTGCTCCAAGAAATTACTCCCAGATATGGACACCCTCCATGCGTAGGAAGTGACAGTGGCCCAGCCTTTGTGACTGAAATAATTCAAAACCTCACTAAACTGCTCCAAATTAAATGAAACCTGCATACTGCATATTGGCCTCAGAGCTCTGGAAAAGTGGAACAGATAAACCAGACCTTAAAGACAACCTTAACCATGAAACCAAATCCCCATGGACTGAGCTTCTTCCTGAGACCCTTCTTCAAGTTCAGTGTTCACCTGGGCCCACTGGGTTCACACCCACAGCTGTTAAAGTTGTGGAAATTCAGTGTTGAATACATTGCACCCACATCAAGGGAGCCCACCCTGCCATCACTAAAGACTGGAAGGCCTGATCCAGGTAATCCCTTAAAGACCACCCTCCATTGCTGGGGAGCTCCAAGCCCTGCTCCTGTGACATCTGAAAACTGACAGGTCTACACATGGCCAAAGTCTGAGGACCCAGACCTTGGAATATTTTATTGGCTGTCCTCCTCTTCCTAGGACTCCTTAAACTGTAACCTTGCTTTTTGCTAAAGGACTCCGGAGTGTTGCACCCACCAACTGGGAAAACTAGAAAATGCGTGTTTTTCCTGCTATACTTATTGTCAGTCTTAGGATTACCCGCAGCTGTTTCCAGGTGCAACAGGGAAAGAGCTACCCCTGATGACTTGCCTTAGTACCTTGTTTTCAGCCTCCTTGCTCAGTCAGGCCAACCAACATAAACTAGAAGTTCAACATATGCATCAGAGGAACTAAAAACACGGGCCCCAGTGTAGGCAACACTCCAGGATATACATCTCCCAGAAACCTCACTGATTTAGCCCTAATTCAGCCTGTGTATCTCACTACAGACATGGAGATGTCTGTTGGCTATGTAAGAAATCTCTGTACCTGACCCTTCCCAATGACTGAACTGGAACCTGTGCCTTGTCCGATTGATTATTCCCTTTCCAATTGCTCAAGGGTTGTAGAAGACCACTTGGATGACTCTCCTTGAATGCAGAGCAATTACCTCCACATTAGTTAGACTGGGCCCTGTCTCTATGTGCTGATAGGTACAGAGCTGGCTAAGCTCTTTCCGTCTCCCTTCAGTTGGCCCTAAGCAATGTAAACAGGGCTGGCTGAGGTGCTGATGTGTAATCTTTAAAGCCAGGTGACAGTTTCCCGTTTCCTCGCCTTGTGTCTCCCTATAAACGGTTGAACACAGTGGGATGGCAGAGCCATGTAGCTCCAGGGATGTCAACTGGATTTGAGCCTCAAGACGAGAGGCTAAGACTTCCCAGGGCACAAAAGTTTACACATCAGAAACTGAAGCAACAACCTCCTGAACATTTAAATGCTGCCCCAGTTAGATTAAGCAGAATGGCCTTTCTGCATACCCTTCTCTGCATATTGCAGAGGTGCTTTCTGGCCTCCTAGCTAAGCCTAGCTCACAGACTCACGTAATTCCCATCATTCTCACCATCACTCATCCTTGAGTCACTTTCTTCTTCATAAGTTAATAAATTCTGGGTGAGGCCCTGGGTCATGGCCTTTTTCCTATGAATCCTCACCTGAATTGAAGTTAGGAACCCTTGGCTGCCTGTCACTGTGAATATGTCTCAGTGTATTTATTCTCACTGTGGGTTGCACTGGAGGTGGTAGATTGGAATTAATTTATTAGGATTCCAATAACGTTTCAGTGAGATTACAAATATAAACTTTCAGACTGTAGGGATGATGGGAAAAGGGGATTACAATAAAAGATTGATCTGTCCTCCTGATACTTCACATGCATCCAGGAAACGCTGCTCAATGAATCATCCCCAGGTTCCTTTGACCCTTCTATCTACATGGATGCAATCAGGGTCCCATGAGGGGTCCCCAATGAATATAAAACTATCATTAACTACAGGATTTTAAAGTTCACTGTTCTGATGGGTCACTATTAACGGGATAAATTATGTTTACTACAATCAACAAAGGTTTATAAATTACACCTGGCATGCTATTAAGAGAAAGCTGAACAACTTGGGCTGGCCATCTAGATGGCCTAAGAAAATAGACCCGCTCTGCATATAATTCTACTAGAAAAAGGTGGTGTCTGTGTTATGATTGGAACCCAATGCTGTACTTTTTCACAAACAACACTGCCTCTGATAACACAATTACCAAGGCCCTCCAGGGCCTAACAACCCTGTCAGAAAAACTAGCCAAAAATGCTGGAGTTAATGACCCCTTTCAAGTTTAATGAAACAATGGTTTGACAAATAAAAGAGCTTAATGGCCTCCATACTTACTTCCCTGATCACTACTATTAAAATGTTCATTCTTATGGGTTGCTATATAATCCCCGGGCATGTAGTTTGACTCAGAGGTTAATTGAGACACAAGGAGAGACCCCAGGTTATCCTAAGCCCTAACTACACTCAACAGTCCCTAATAGACTCAAATGATGATGCCCCTCAAAATCCAGGAGAAGCATCAAAAGAGGGGAATGAAGCAGAAATCCTGACCTAACTGCAGCCATTTGGTTCAATAATGTAGCAGTCATTCTGTTCTCTGCCGCTGGAGTCAGCCAAATCATATGATTTGTCATCAAATTGGAACTCCTGTGAATGTGCTAAAAAAAATAACTTTGCTATATACAGCTATGCTCACCACAAGATACCCACTGTAACATAATCTTCAGCTAAAGCTCATCTCATTCTTGTAACTTCTGTTTGCAACTCTATAAATAAGACAAGCTCTCTATAATTGATGCCCAAGACTTTGGAGCTTACCTCTCTGGGATCCACTAGCATCAGTAAAATGTCCTTTCATCTTCTGAGCTCCTGGCTACTGTTGACTCAGTTTTTCCTAGGTGTTTTTTATAAGCACAAGTTACATTTGATCTCAGCTGTGACAATCTTGTTAAAAGGAGAAAACCTTGCTTAGCAGTAAACCACTGTTTTCTAGTTCTTGGAAAGAGAGGGCAAATACCAAAAAGCAAGTTGGAAATAACTGGAGCCCTTCTCAGCCTGCAAAGGAGATCATGTCTAGAGATTAAAAAAAATGGCTTGGAAAAAAATCCCTCCTGGGACCTAGGCTGAAGAAGCCACTGAAACATTTCTATTATCTACTTAATCACTTAGGTAAACTGTCTAGCAGCAAGACAAGGTTACATTTAAAATTTTTTTTTTAATTTACTATTACTTTTATTACATTGCATTTTATTGGTACACTTTAGATATACAAAACAATCACATTCATCATAGACAATTTTTACCTATACATGATATAACCTGTTTTTCCCCCATTCCCCTACCCTTCCTCAACCCCTCCTCCCATTCCCATTTACAAAGTTTTGTTTGCATGTATTTTTTTCTCATTTTTTTACTTTTCCTGTCTTTCCCTTCCCCCCTCTTTCAAGTTCCCCTCCCCATTTGAATATCTCTGAAGCTCACCAGTTAGACTTATATGCATCATATAACAATCACAATTTACATATTAGAAAAGTCACATTTATTAGTCTTTTGCATATACATGAAAGGAAAAAAAGGCTAAGTAAAATCCATTTTTTACTCTTAGTTAGCATATGCAAGGCGCAAATATAAGTTGTTCCCCCTCACAGCTGCTCTCCCCCAGGAAAGACAAACAGTTGTCGGAAGCTGGTGATCTAATGACAAGTTGATTCTAAGTTAACTCCTAGCAACTCAGAGCAAACTTCAGGGGAGTTTCTAACTCACTCTCAGAGAGAGAAAAGTACAATAGATTAGTGGAGATTTTTCTGCTGGCTGCCCAGTCAGGAGCCATTTTCCACTGAGGAACCTTCAGGTGTCCACCAGAGAGCAGCCCTGGCCATGACACCACAGTGGCTGTGAATTTCTGCTGGTCCACACAGCCAGCGATCTGATGTCAGAAAGGAACCCAGCTGCCTGTCTAGTCAGTGTTCCCTTGGCCATTGGCTTCAGTGAGGATCCACCCGAAGATGCTGCAGAAATCTACCTTTTGCCTTAAGAGGGGCAACTGCTCTGCTCTAAGGGCACTTAAGTAGTCGGCCGAGTGACCACTGTTTGTGACAGTTCTATAAGGGATAGATAAAAGTCCAAGCAAAAATCATTGCATAGCATTTTATAAGATTACAGTAGAAGTTTCAAAGTCCATAACATTATCAAGTGTGTTTCTCTCCTACACATAAATGATGAGAAACAGGCCTAGGAGGGGGAGATAGGAGGTTGGAGATTCTCCCTTAAACTAAATGTTTTGGCCCATTAAGTGTGGTGCTTGGGAAAATAGTTCCTTCTGGTTTCACCCAGAAGTCAATTCTTCCCACTGTGTCTCAGGTTCGGTCTGCCAAGGAAGACTGTTGCCCAGAACACCAAGCCAGGACATGGCTTTTATGTGTGTTCTCCTGGATGAGCAAAATTCTGGAGTCTCATCTGACCCAGAGATGGCATATGTATTTTTCATCTAAGATGACTTTCCTGTCTTCAGCCTTAGTGAATGCTCATTTTCTATAGGTTTAACTTAAATACATTTAATTATTTGGTAGAAGGAAAAGATTGGGGCAGCTTAGAGTTCTTCTCTCTCTAATCTTCTATGCCTCCAAAAAAGGAAAGTACAAAGTGGTAGGACAAGATCAGAAATAAAATCAGAGCAAAGAACTCTTTTCTTCTCAAGCTCATGGTGGGTTATTGAGACAACTTGCCCATGAACCATCACTCTCAGCCTGGGAAAGTGAGAGTGGAGAATCTCGAGAGCTGAGATTGCCTCCTCACCAGTGGACGACCAGACCAGAAAGGGAACTGAGCTAGAACAGGCTCAACGTTTCCTATAGAGTGCAGAGGAGGATGAGGGCCAGTCTGCTCAGTGAAACCTGTCCTCAGAGTCTTAAGAGTGGCCATTGACCTATCATTTTTTAACTGCTGGAAACAGTCCCATGGTTTATTAATAGGCATGTATAGTTTCTGAATATGAACTAGATTTTTATAGCATTTCATATCAAAATCAACTTGGGGCAACACCCTAAGCATTAGTCTTCCTAGTGCTGCTATCTAAAATAACAAACCATAGCACTCAAATAAGTCAAACAGATCAAACAAGGAATACTAGTAAATTTAGTAACTAAGTCCAAATTCAACATATACAAAAAAGGAACAAAATGTTACATTAAAGAAGCATCATAACCTTCCATGTTTTCAAATTAAATTTACCATCATTTTAACAAAATTATAGAAGAGACAAAGCATGAGCAATCATAAGCAATAGGCAAAGACATAACATAAAATTTGAAGCATAAAGTTTTGATTACATACAGAGGTCACAATCCAGGATCTAGGAAACAAAAGCAAACTCTTACCTCTGTCCAATTATTTTGGTGGGAATTTCAAATGATGCAAGGGAAAGAAATTACCAACCTGATAGATACCTTATAAGCTGAGTGCACTCTAAAATCAAGGAATGCATTCTAGGAAAAATGGAAGTTAAGAGTAGGAAGAATTTATTGAAAGGAAGAAAAGGGTCTGTCTAAGACAGAATGGGACCCAGAAAGTGGTTTCCACATCCACCCTGCTTCTCAATTGAGTTTTATTGAGGAAAGCCATGAGGTGAGATGGGTTCAAGGTGGAACAAAACCACAGTCAAACTTAGAATCAATTATAAGATTCCAAGTATTGTTGATGAGGCAATATTGATTCAGTGGGAAGTCACAAGGTGGGTGTGAGGTGGGAAAAAGCTATAGTGAACCAATAAGATTACAAGAAGTATAGTTGCTTAGGTAATATTTATTAAATGAGATCAACTTGGGAAGCAAGTCCTCAAGCAAGCATGGATGGGCAGACAAGGACTTTCCTAGAAGGGGTGGGTTAAGGAGGTTTTGGTCCCCCCAAACCAAAAGGTGACTGATGCCAATTTAGAACATCAATCACTGCTCTTCAACCCTAGGGGAAGTCTGCGGGTGAGTAGTTCCTCTTTTTCTTCAAGTCCGGCCTGAAGCAAATACTCCTCCAGCCACAGCTGTCCTCTGTGTTACACCTTTCAAGGGCTCAGTCCTGTCTGACTGCCAACAGTGTTTCTACCTAACTTAACTGTCTATAATACTACCATGTGCCTGGTACTCTGCTAGGTGCAAGGGATATAGCAAAGAGGCAGACAGAGTTTTATAGGAGTTCATGACTTAGGGAGGATCACAGATCTCCCTAAGCCACCACCATCAGGCATAAGCTTTATAATGGCCAGGAAGTGTGCACCTGGTCTATGTGTGTTGGGGCGCAGTTGTTCCCAAAGTGGGGTCCCTGGGCAGCAACAGTGCCATCCCTTGGACCTATCCAACAATGCACATCCTGGGCACCACTGCAGCCTACTGGGGCCAAGGCCCCAAAACTCTGACCAAGATTCACATATGACTCCGAGATGGGCTTATGTCTGGGAATGGTGGGTCTGGATTCCTTCTGGGCCTCTGGCCCGATGTCTCAGGGAAGCCAGGCTGGAGCAAACGTGAGCCGCATTGGGATCTTGGCTCTTTGGTCCAGGGCAGATGGGAGCTGCTCGGGTGCTTCCTCTGTGTCTCCTTCTTCAGCCTGTATCCAGGTCTTTGTGGTCTTTCAAGAGAAGGAGGCAACACCTCAAGGCATGCACATGTTCTCTCTCTCTCTGTCTCTTCTCTCTTTCTCTCTCTCTCTGTCTCTCTGTCTCTCTTCATCTCTGTCTCTCTGTCTCTCTCTGTCTTTCTCTCTGTCTCTCTCTCTCTGTGTCTCTCCTGCCTTGCACAGGACCTGTACAGCGCATGTGAAGCACAGAGAGAAACCAGCAAAGTGGGAGGCCCTGTCCTCCTTTATGGTCCTGACTCCTCCTGAGTGTCTCTCAAGGCTGCCCTTTCACCCATGCCCCATCAACGCTCCTGCTCCCTGGAGAGAAAGGAGGGCATGGCAGAGCCCATCCCAGGTAGCTCCTTTCCCGGGAGAGCCTTGGCAGAGGTGGGCTCCAGTCTCCAACACTCGCAGAGCTGCAGGTCCCTGGTGTTCTTGTGCTCAGTCCAGCCCCAGTGTCCTGCCCCTGGACGTACCCCCCTGCAGTCGGTGAAGGCAGGATGAATGCTAGTGACAGTGTCTCCACCTATCACATCTGCAGGGTGGGGGCCGTGGAGGCTGAGAACAGGTATCCTTGGGTTGGAAGGTGCTGCTTCTGAGTGACTACACGTTAGAATCACCTGGGGTGATCTGGGAGCTCCTGACGCTTGGTCTCCCCCTCAGACATGAGGATTTGTGTTATGGTTTCTATGCAGATGTCCCCCAAAGCCTTAGAGGTGGGGCTTTTGAAGGGTGATGGAATCACGGGGGTGCTACAGTTAAAAGTGCCGTGAAGAGGTGGGACCTGATGCACCCGTCCAGCCTTGCCCATGGGTCACTGTGGGCCAGATCGGAAGGGTTCATCTTCCTCTGACTCCTCCCTCTTCTCTCTGCTTCCTGTTCACCATGACCTGAGCAGCTCTCTTCCACCGGACCTTCCAACATGCCTCCCTCTTTTGGAGCCTGCCAACTATGAACTCAAAACATAAGCCAAAATGAACCTCTGCTGCTGGATGTTGCAGGCGTTCGTTATCGCCATCTCACTGTGTGAAAGTAGCTAAGACAACCCGTTTGACCACAGTGTAACCTAAGCATTGGAATTTAGTACACAATTTGAGAAACAATTAGGCATATGTGGCTGGGAACAGCAGTTCTCAAACTGACCTATGCATCAGAATCCGATGAGGGAGGGCTAGTTTGTTGAGACCTACATTTCAGGGCCTCAGCTCCAGTGATTTGGATTTGTAAGTCTCGGATTGGACCTGAGAAATGCAATTCTAATAGGTTTTGAGAACATCGGTCTACAAGAATACCTTAGTCATAATGTGTGTCTTTTTTAAGTGCACAAAATATAAAGTGAAAGGTTTAATCTGCCTGTTCCTGGCTATTGTTTGCTGTTTCCCTTCCCAGAAGATCTGAGATACAAGATTTTCATGTCACTTTATACATACAATGTCAGGGACCACAAATTATAAGTTGAGTCTAGAGGATTGTGAGGCCATCTTTGAGCTGCTCTTTGAGCCAGAATGGAATAAGGAAGCTGCTCTGGAATGAGGAAATTCCCCACTTTCTCTTGTCACGGCTGAAGCCCTATAGCTAGTGACCCTGTGGCACTCAGAGGGCAAGAGGAGACCTGCTGAAAGGGACAAGGATCTTCAAAGCAATGCAGTAGCAGCTGGAAAAAGTTTTACCCTGGGAAACTGCAGTTTGCTGACTGCCCTTTGTCTCGTCCTTGCAAGAAATCTTTGTGCTTCTCACCAGCCCACTGCCATGGCCACAGCTGTTCCCGGAATCACTCACTACCCCTCCCCACACACTGGCTGATAAACAGCGGCCAGCAGGACAGTGTTGGTCTCTGCCTGTCCTGAGGCATTAACCTCCTAACCCCCATTTACACGTTACTCAATTGCCTCAGTCTCTTATTTCATCCTTTCATTGAAACCCTCTGTTGTAGTCAGGGGTTGCAAGGAGAACAATTACATACAGGACACAAAATTTATAACATTATTTTATGATGGTCACCCAGAGTTAAATACAAGAAAATGCAGGAAATCTGTCCATAATACTAAAGACCTAGAAAATACAGCTGAGGGCCTGGATCCCACAGCAAAGTACTGCATGAGTCCAGTTGAAGACCTACAGACCATGACCATGACTTATGCAAGGCTGTTTTATGGATCTGTGCTGGGAAGGCCCAAAGGTCAGCAGTGGAAGCTAGAAAGTCTGTGCCAGCGGGGTGAAGGATCTGTGCCAGCAGGGTGAGGGTTCTGCACTGGAGCCAGGAAGCAACACTCAAAATAAGGACAAGGCTTCTCTGAAAAGTACCACAGCCATTCTCAGAGACAGTGAAGTTCCAAACTCCTCCAACAGTGAGGACAGTCGAGTGCATGTCAGGAAGCGAATGTGACAAGCTCCTCCTGGAGATTGAACAGCACATCACCCTCCCTTCCGGAGCCAGGAAGTGATGCTCAGTATAAGGACCAGAGCTCCTCCAAAGTGAACCACAGCCACTGTCAGAGATGAGGTCCTGAGCTCCTCTGATGATAATGGCTGAATTCATATCAGGGAAGCCAGCATGACAAGCTCCTCCAGGAGAACCAACGGCTCCAAACAACGCCACTTAGGAGAACCCATAACATCCACTCTTCCTCTCCATGTCTTTTTATGCTGGCAACTTTCCTCAGGTGGCCATCTATACTCAGTACCACACTGATTTAATTCAGCCAATGTTAAGTTGACCACCAGTTTTTAATGCATAACACCCTCATACATGCAGTTGGGGATCTTGGACAGGTCCCTGATAATGCAACACACACATACATGTGTGTGTGTGTGTGTGTACAACACATTGTTTACACATGGGTGTGTACAATACACACTATCTCCTGCTATGGCTTGCATAGGTCTCCCCAAAAGGCCCTTGCACTGGGGCTTGGTGCCCAGCTTTATGCTGCTGGGGATGGCAGAATATTAGGAGGTGGGACATAGGGAGAGGAAATAAGATCATTGAGGGCCTGTTCTTGAGAGGATGCTGGGACCGCCAGTGACCTCACTTCCTCTCCCTAGGCCCCACCCCCTGCTTCTCTGTCTTTTCACTTCCTGACTGCCCTGAGATGACTGTCTTCCTTTGCTATGTCCCCCACCATGATGAATGTCCCCACCACAGGCCCTAAAGTAGCAGGCCCAAGACATCATGGACCAAAATTTCTGAAACCATGAACCAGCTTTCTCTGAGATGATGATCATCTCAGACATTTGTCACAGTGCTGGCAAGAGGACTAACATGGCTTCCACACTGTTTTGTCACTGAATGTCACACACAGCAATGGCATTTTGTTGTGGCTCTATCCTCCTGATGTGTGGGATCCCCGAGCATCATTCGTTGAGTTGGTGCCGGTCTTAGTTACTTTTCGTTTGTTGCCGAGACAAAATACCTGACACCCAAAATTAGGGAAGGAAAGGTTTATCCTTACAGTTTCTCGGGAGTTTCAGTCCATTAGTTGGCTCCAAGTCAGCACGGGGCAGCGAGGCTACCGTTTATGGCGGCTACAAGCTGCAAGGCACGCTGGCGAGAGAGACAGGAAGGAAGCGAAAGCAGAACAGGAAGCGGAAGAGGAAGACCCGCCTTCCCTTACACTGTACCTCAGCTCCACCCCTGGGCGTGGGCAGCATTCACATTGCTAATCCCAGCGCTAGACAACAAACTGAACACAAGCAGCCCCATCAAAAGTATGAGGCCTTGGGGGTACATAGCATATCACCCAATACATTCCACCCCTGGACCCCCAAGGACTCATTTATATCCTTACTACAAAAGACATTTAGTCCCTCTCCAAGAGTTGCCAAAGTCCTAACAGTTTCAGCACTGTT
>RJWM01039645.1:0-15986 GCA_004363535.1 Dasyprocta punctata
TTATTTTTCAACTCTGGTATTTCCATTTATTTAATAAACAACATATAGTTTTATTGGCATTCTCTATTTGATGAGACCTCCAACATATATTCCTCTCCTTCTTTGAGCATGTTTATAATGGTCTCTGCAGTTATTTGAAAATAGTTTGAGTGTTCCCCAGGGATCTACATGATGGGAGACCTGGCTACAGAAATGGTGACGTTAAGTAATGGAGGATCATTTCAGAAGGGTCTTGCGTGAGGTCCTCAGGGCACTACAGCATGAAATCACTGCCCTGTAATCTCTCAGTAGCTCCCATGAAAAGTTTGCTATGAAATGAGGCTCCTTCTTCCCTTTCTCAGCTCCTGATAGGGAGAGGTGATTTTTGCACCCATTCCTGCTTTACCACTCATGCCCTCTACTATTTAGTGATGCAGTGAAAAAGTGGCCATTATATGAGTTGAACAATACTATTTGGCCTTTGAACCTTCAGAATTGTGAGCTAAATAAGCCTCTTTTTGTAACACAATCTCTTTTTATTGTGATACTGAAAAGCTAACACAGTCACTTTGAATTCTTCATTAAATCTGATGTATGATTGCTCTCTCCATAAGTTTCTGTTGCTACATTTATCACATGCGAAGTTTCTCATTTCTAGGTACAAAAGGACTGGCTGCTGTGAGGACTAGTGAAGCATTCTTCCGAGGGTTATGGCTGGACAACAGAGGTATGACCTTGAGCACTATATATGATCCCTGACACCTCTATGCCTAGATCTGTTCTGCTTTTCTTTCCACCTGGCATCAACTAAATATCTCTTCTCAGTCACAATGTCCCTGTCTTGAATTCACTAAGCCATCAACTAAAATGTCTGAAACCATGAGCCAAATAAACCTTCCCTCCTTTAAATTGTGGGTACCAGGTGTCAGATGTGATATCCTAGGTATGCGAAAGCTAATACCATCTCAAAAAAAAAAAAAACAAAAACAAAAAAACAGTTTCTTCTAAGTTTATTTTTACCATACTTTCCATTGTGTTTGAGAGAATTCTTAGGTTTAACTCATTCATATTTTACTCCCACTAAGTTTTGTTTTGGAAAGAGCTTCAAGATCTCTCTCATAGCCTGCGTCTCTGCCTGAGGAGAGCTCCTAAACCATGGCTCTGAAAATGAACAGGGCTGTGGTATACTTTTCTCTGAGGGTTGCTCCTGCTTTAGTTGCTGGGCACTTAGTGGAAGGAGGAGTGATAGACATAGCCTTGGGTCTTCTTTGCCTTCTTGTCCTGACACAGAACGTTCATATTATGAACAAGATAGTGAAGGTGGACATTATTCCTATACTTTCAACACTGAGGCTCAGTTACAGCATTGATGTCATGCATGGAATGGGAATGAAATGGTACTTACTGCCTCCTGGACTCAGAAATGTGGCCTCTTTAACAGGCAACCAGAAGACAGAATGTAATGTGCTGATATCACAACTCTATGGGATGGGAGAAGATTTCAATCACACTAGAATGGAAGGGGAGTGGCTTTCAGGAGCATGGAGTGCAAATGCTACAGCTGTTCACTGTTCTTAGGAATTTTAGTATGCTTTAGTGATTATTCATCTGCTGTATACCTTTGGAACCATACCTAAGACTCTAAATGTTGTTTTACTGGTGTGGTTTTTTTTTATAATTCTTATTTTTTTAAAGAAGCAGATCAAAGGCACTTTTCACATTGTCTTTGTGAAAATGAAAAGCTTGACCCTTCTTTTGTGGTGCTCCAGTCATTTCAAACCTTGTGTTTCAAAATTATATAATATCAAAATATTTCAGATTCTCATTGATCCTTTTATACTTCAAAATATTACTGAAGTTTTATTTATGATTTCAGAGGGTACCATGTCCAAAGTTAGAGAGAAACCAAAAATACAACCCTAGAGCTAGAACAGCTGATTTCCTTCAATAATAGTAATAATTTCAGGACATATTGCATAGCTCAGGAAGTGGTCATAAATTAGTCCTGAGAGTAAGTTTTTGAGATAGTTCAGGTTTTCAAATGGGACAATAAAAAGGAGATTGACTGTGCTTATCCAGGTTCTGTCCTTCTGCAGAGCCTTCCCTGGCCTTGCCTCCTTCTTCCCTGTCTTGCGAGTCCTGAACTGCAGACTGGGTTTCCTACTCTCCATGGTCTGCAGGGTTTTGAATGGGATGAAGGAATGAGACATTACTGGGAGCTGAGAAAGTGAAGGAGAGAGAGAAAGCAGGTTTTTGCTGCCCTTCTCCTCTGCCTTGTCTTTCTCTTCTTCCACTTGCTCCATCCGGTTTATGATCTCAAGGCCACTGACCAGGATTATTCTCTCACCACATTGCCTCTGTGAGCTGGAACCTGTACTCCCTGTAGTACCCTGTGGCCTCTGGCCTTAGGTCTCTAAAGACTTTCTTTTGGGGTGTATCACTGTGAGAACTTAGTATCTGTTTCATTTCACATTACTCTCTTCATCTGTGGGGCTAGGTCCCTGCACTAAAACTCACTATTGAAACTATACAAGTAGATTCTATTGTGGGTTAATTTCTTATTGACTCAGTCACTGAGACATGAAATGTAAATACTGAAACTTGAATCCAGAACATGCAAATGTTATCCCAGGGATATTTCTTGTACTATACAAGAGTAGCCTTTCTGACTGCTTAATCCAGTGTTGATCACAGTTAGCAAAAGGGATTAAAGTAGAGAGACAAAAAGGAATGTGACACTTTGTGGAATGCTGGTTCCCAGAATTCTGTATGCTACAATTACATAGAACATTAGTCAACCTCACTGATTCTTATGAAGAGATTTCAAAGTCTTTTCATGTGTTTTATTTGTTCTTTACCAACAAGAAACAGCACATGAGGAATGTGTTAACTGATAGAATATTTTAGCTGATGAAATTTTCAGTCAAAAGTATTTTTATATATTCTTATATAACCTATGATGTGTTTCAAATAGGTTGCCAAATGACTAATTTTTAAAAATGAATTGTCATAGTTCATGAATAACTAATACAACTTGATACAGGGGAACAAAACTGTTGAATTACTAAGTACCAATCTTTTGTTTTTATCATGAAATGCAGGCTAACATATAGCAAATATTTATTAAAACGTTTTGGGATTCTGCCATGTAGTACTTGTTCATATTTTTACATTTTCCTTTTTGCTATACTAACATTCAATGAATTGATCACTGAAAATGTTTTTTCTGATTAGTGAAGGTTTGATAGAGTACTATAAAGAAATAGTAGAAAACTATAGATACGTAAATATGACAAAATATGTACAATTTCTTTCAGTTCCTGAATACTATTTCCTTAAAAAGAAAATAATACAATCCAAATGATCATTGTAAACTAATTTTACCTTATACTCTTAAAGGAGTATTGGCTTAATCCTCTAATCACAAAGGAAATCCACACTCTACTATTATCCATTTGTCTGTTTTTTGTATTATCTAGAAACATATAATTTATTTGAGAGCTTATTCTTTCTACTTTTCATTATTTTATCATGCCATCAACAAACAGATTTCAGTATGTGTACATATGCAAATCTAATCATTAGAAATGTATTCAATTGATAAAGGCAATTAATGCCCTTTCCTAGCTAACATAATCAAATTAAAATCTATGCTGACAGAATAGATCACAATTGAGAGACACTGATATAACATACATCTGTGCACACACCTGCACACACCAAGTCCCACACATAAAACACACTCATACATCCGCACCCACATACTGGGCACAAGCATCAGATGACATTGTCCTAGAATTTTTAACCAAGAATATATGCTTAGTATCCTAGAAAAGCAGAAGAATTAAGTAGTGACTTCTTATTATAGATTCCCCAATTTAAATAGCTACAATAAGTCATCTGATCTGATCCATAGATGCACAGCTGGGCTGTAAACACAGCAGTGTTCAGTCGGTCATGTGCTAAGTGTAGCCATTCAAGCCATTCCTCTGCAATAAATTTTGCAGGTGGATTACAGAGAAAAGGTGTGAGGATTGAATGCATGTGTGCGGTTAGTGATATTTCTACATCTGACATATTTGTGATCAGTTGCAGTTTAAATATGCAGTCACGTGTTTCCTAACCCATGTTAAACAAATCCCAGCAAGTCAATTTTAGAATAATCCCCTTGGAAGACATAGTTAAATTAGGTTCTTAAATATGTAATTCAAATTTGTGTGCTGACTAATTTTACAATTCACCCATAATTAAATTTAATTCCTCCAGTTTTTAAAAACAATCTGATATTTTTCTTAATGAAAATTCAGCTATGAATATAAACACACTAATAATAAAACCAATTATTGTATAAAATAAGATTAACTTTTGTCCCAAGGGACTATGTCTGTTTACATTTTTGGTTGTTACAACCCAGTGCCTTCTGTTGTTATGTAATATGTAAACACCAAGAATGCTGACGAAAACCCTGTAATGCACAGAAAAGTCCTCTTTGTTAATCAGTCCATAATGCCAAGAATTCTGACTTTCAGAGCCCTGGTATAATATAATGCTTAATAGTGACACTTTATTGTCATCTCTACATCATAAACACAAGCATAAATTTGCGTGCACTGTTTGTAAAAGTAAGGAAAACTAATAGGGTAGGACTAAAAGTAGATTAGACATGGCAAAACAGAGTCCAGATTCTTAGAGTTTGATTGCGAGAAATATCTGAAGAACTGAGAGGAAAAGCAGAGGTAGATTAAAGCAATAAGCCTGGTAGTAACATGTGAGACAATATAAGGAGATTCCCTGAGCATACAATTGGAATCTCAGAAAGAAAATGGGCCATGAAAATTTTTTTTGAGACAAAATTGTCAAACATCTTCCAAATTTTGGTTATAAACATCTTCCTAAAATCCTAAGTTCAGCAGTTCAGCATGATCATGTCTCAAAGTAAAAGTTAAAAAATGACGGGATATAGCACACTGCAGAGGCCCTGGCTTCAATCCCCAGCACCACACAGACACACACACACACGCACACACACGCATGCACACACACACACACACACAATGGAAAAAAATAGTTTTACTCTACCCAAATTCAATAACCAGCAAAAATTTCCTTTAAAAATGTAGATGCAACTGTGAAATTAAGACATTTTCATGTAAAATAGAGCTGAGAAAAATGAATCTGACAGTTTTTTTGCCTACTAAATTACACTATGAGAAACAAATGGCAATTTAATCAGGTTAAAGATAAATTTTACAAGAATATCAGAAAAAAAAACTAGATCTGTTAGAATAAAGAGCACTCAAAAAGGAAAAAAAGAGCTAATCAAGGATATTTTATTTAATGGAAATATAAAGCAAATTACTAGGTAAAACAAAAAAAAAGATGCCACAATAAAGAGGAATTTATATTGTTTGTACAATTAGAATATATGATAATAATGCCCAATGCATGGGAGATTATAAATGTAATTTTATTGTGGCTAGGTTCAATTATTTTTAAATTACTAAATATCAATTAATTTTGTAGCCTTAAATGTGATGTGGTAGATCATTCTTTTTTTTCATATTGTCTGACTTCATATAAGAATTTTGATATGATGAAAATTTGGCAATGGAGAATTCTTTATGATGGGCCAGTTATTCTAAATAATTCATTTTTCTTTCTTTAACATAAAAAAATTGAATTAGTAGGTGTTTGCGGGACTTACAGTTTACAATCGTCTTGGGGAGCGGTTATAGTACATACTACAGCTTATTTCTTTTTATAAATTCTCTTCCCCTTTCCTCCCCCTTCTTTTCTCCTTCTCTAATTCACGTAATTCCATTTTTCATTCTTGTGATATTACTGAACTTAGCTCATGTTATCAGCTATAGTGTTTGCATTCATTGAAGTTATTAGGTTCTTATACATGGCACATCTTTATTCTACTTATTTCCCCTTTCCTATCATTCTCTCCCCTTGTTCTTGTTCACTTGGACCCTTTCCCTATTGGGAGATCTATCCTCTTGTCCCCTTCTACCCATCCTTTTAATTCACTTTGTCTAAACTTCGCCTCATACAACCAAGAGATACCATATGGTCTTTGAACTTGTGTGTCTATTTCACTCAATGCTGCAGTTTCCAGCCACATTCATTTTCCCACAAATGTCTCCAGTTTGTCATTCCTTATAGCTGAGTAGCATTCGATTGTATATAGACACCACATTTTCTTTATCCAGTTGTCTTCTGATTAGTATACAAGCCGCTTCCAGGATTTAGCTATTGCAAATTATGCTGCTATAAGCTCTGGTATGCATGTATCCCTGTGTGATGTCTTAAAATTTTGGGGGAAGATACCAAGCAGGGGAATCACAAAGTCATATGGAATTTCTAATTTTAGTTCTATGAGAAATCTTCATGCTGATCTTCATAATGGTTGCACTATTTACATTCCCATCAGTGATGTAGAAAGATTCCTTTTTCACTGCAGCATTCCCAGCATTTGTTGTTGTTTGATTTCTTAATGATTACCATTCTTCTCTAGAGTAACCTGGAATATAAGTGTTTTTTGATTTTGGATTTCTCGAAAGACCAGAGATGTTAAATTTTTTAATCTATTTGTTGACAATTTGTATTTTTTCCTCTGTGAAGTGACTGTTCATTTCTCTTTACAATTTCTTGACTAAAACTTTACGTGGTTTAAATCTTTTTGAGTTCTATATATATTCTAGATTTAGCTCTCTGAGAAGCAACTGGCAAAAGTGTTTTTCCATTCTGTAGGTTGTTTCTTCATTTTGCTGATTGATTCTTTTGCCATACATAAGTTTTTAACCTGATACAATCCCATTTGCTAATTCTTGCTGTTATTTCTTATGCAACTGAGGTTCTGTTTAGAAAAATCTTTCCTACACCTATAACATGAAGTCTCTTATCTTAATGTTTCTAAGTTTTCTAATAGATCTTTGATCCATCCTGATTTCAATTTAGCATATGGTGAGAATAATAGGTCCAGTACAGTCTTCTGCAGATAGATAACACTTTTCCCAGCATAACTTTGAATAGTCTGTCTTTCCTCTAACACATGCTGTTGACCATGTTCTCAAAGATCAAAAAGCTGAACGTATCTGGGGAAGCTTCTATGTCCTCTATTCTGTTCCATCAATCCATGTGTCTACTTTTTTCCTATATTATGCTGTTTTTATCACAACTGTAGTATATCTTGCAGTCAAGTATGGCTATACTGCTGGCTTTCCTCTTGTCACCCCAAATTGCTTTGCTTTTCTGAGTTTCTTCTGGTTGCATGTGAATTTTGGGACTGCCTTTTCAAGATCATTAAATTGCTACCCTGTCCTGCGTCTCAGCACAACCCACCAGGGGAATGCCTGGCCAGCCTCACAGGACAGAGAGGTACTGAACCCAGGTCAGCCCAGAACCCCAGAGCTGCTCATCAGGGACTGGCAAGTGTAGCTGCAGGGCCTTAGAGAACTTGAGCTCTGCCCATCAGAGCAGAAGGTGCAAGCTCCATTGTTCAAGGTTGAGGCCTGCACAGCAGGTCCTAGAGGTTGCACATCCCCCAACCAGGAGCAAGGCCCCGGCACTACATGCCTGTGACTCACCCAGGCTTGCCCAGCATGGTGCTCCAGAGGCTCTGAACTCACAACCAGACACAAGGTCTGGGTGGCACCACACTCTGGGGTGTGCTCTGCCTAACTGCCTGGGCCCCAGAGGTTTTGGCCCCCACCCAGTAAGGTGGAGGCTGCAGCAGCACACTCCAGGAGTGCAGCACCCTCACTAGCTGCACAGAAGATCCAGTCAACTCAGTCTCGTGTCTCAGTGCAACCCGCCAGGGGAATGCCCGGCCAGACTTGCAGGACACATAGCCCAGCACCCCAGAGCAACACATCCAAGTACATCAGAGGAACACGTGGCCAGCCTCACAAACCACAGAAAACAAGGGTCCAGTGCCATAACCTGGGAGTGTGCCCCAGCTAGCCACAGGGATATTGGAGGATTGAAGCTCTCCACAACACAGTGTTCCAGTACAATTCATTGGGAGGTTGCCTGCCCAGCCACACAGGTGCCAGAAGAAAATGACAAAATGAACCAAGAGGCAATCTCAAACCCCCAGCCCACTGAGAACAAACCCAAGAGACACTGAAGTGGAAGACACTGGGAGTCACACAACAGAACTTTCTGAGATGATAGCAAATGCAGTAAAGAAAAAACTCCATGAAGCTATAGAGAAACTCAAATCAGAAATAATCTGTAAGCTAAAAAATGAAATGACAGTCATTATGAAAGAAATATTGTGCGTACCTAAGGAAGAGCAAGACAAAAAATAGAAGAACATAAGAAAATGATGGAAACTTTGAATGAACAATATAAGACACAAATAGAATGCATGAAACAGATTCAAAGGGAAATTCTAGAAATGAAAAATTCCATGGAAAGTTTGAAAAACTGCTTGAATGAAGCTGAAGATAGAATCTCAGAGCTTGAAGGCACTATGGGAGCTTATGATCACAAAAGAAAAGATCTCTTAAAAAAAAGTAAGGAACCAAGAAATAACAATTCAACAGCTGCAAGATGATGCCAAGAGAAATAACATAAGATTAATAGGCATAAATGAAAAAGCAGGGGTCAATACTAATGACCTGCAAAGATTATTCACAGAAATAATAGCAGAAAATTTTCTAAACATGGGAAGAGAATCTGATATACAGATAAGTGAGGCAAACAGAACCCCAATTAACCATAACCAAAAGAAACATTCACCCAGACATATAATAATAAGGGTATCAGAAATACAGCATAAGAACAAAATACTAAAAGCTGTCAGAGAAAAGAAACAGATCACCTATGAAGGAAAGCCTATCAGAATCATGGCAGACTTCTCAACACAAACCTTTAAGTCAAGAAGAGTTTGGAGTGAAGCATTTCAAATCCTGAAAGAAAACAACTTTCAACCCAGATTGAGGTACCCTGCAAAACTACCCTTAAAAATTGATGGAGAAATAAGATTCTTCCATGACAAAGAACAAATAAAGAAATTTATGTCCATCAAACCAATACTACAGAGAGTACTGAAACACAGTTTAGAAAGAGACAAAGATAGCCACACTCTTAAGAACAGCAACAAGCACTCGGGAGGCTGAGGTAGGAGGAGCATTGTGAATTAGAGGCCGGCTTGGGCTACAATGTGAGCACAAGGCCGGTCTGAGCTACACAGTGCGACCCTGCCTCAAAAAACTAGGGCTGGGAGTTTGGCTCAGCACCTTAAATGCCTGCCTGGGAGGCGTAAGGTTGTGAGTTCAAACCCTAGTGCCACAAAAAACAAACAAACAAACAAACAAAAAGAACAACAACAAAAGAAAACCACTAAGCTGGGCAAATAATTAAATAGAAAGCGTAGAAAACCACCAACAGAAATATATCATGACAGGAATGAGTCAGTACATATCAGTTATACCAATCAATGTAAATGGTCTCAACTCACAGATAAAAAGAAACAGACTAGCAGAGTGGGTTAAGAAACAAAATTCAACAATATGCTGTGTACAAGAAACATATTTCACTCAAAAGAAAATTTACAGACTAAAAATCAAAGACTGGAAAACAACACTCCATGCAACAGGAACCGTGAAAAAACCAGGGGTAGCTATTATGTTTACAGACAATGTGAACTTCAAGCTGAAAGTGATCAAAAGAGATAAAGAAGGTCACTACATACTTGTGAGGGGAAAACTTCAAGAGGAAGCAATTACAATCATAAATATATATGCACCAAATATGGGAGCACCCAACTATGTAAGACAATTCTTAATAGATATGAAAAACCAAATAAACAATAATACAATTGTAACAGGGAATCTTAATACCCCACTGTCACAGAGAGACAGATAAACCAAACAAAAAATCAGCGAAGAAATAACAGAACTGAATCAAACTTATGAACAAATGCACCTAGTAGATGTGTACCGAGTATTCCACCCATCAACATCAGAATACACATTCTTGTCAGCTGCACATGGGTCATTCTCTAAAATACATCATATACTGGTTCACAAAATATGCTTAAGTAAATGCAAAGGAACTGAAATAATTCCATGCATATTATCTGACTTTAGTGCAGTAAAACTGGAAATGAATGACAAAAAAACCTACAATAACCCCTAAACACATGGAAATTAAATAATACTCTCCTAAATAACTAATGGGTCACAGAAAAAGTTAAAGAAGAAATTACACAATATCTAAAATTGAATGAAAATGCAAATACAAATTTCCAGAACCTGTGGGACACAATGAAAACAGTCTTCAGAGGGAAAACACTAAACACCCACATCAGAAAAATGGAAAGAACACACATAAATGACCTAATGGTGCACCTCAAACTTCTAGAGAAAGAAGAACAAGTTAAGTCCAAAGCCCAAAGAAGGGAGGAAATTATCAAGATCAGAGCAGAAATTAGTGCAACTGAAGCTAAGAAAACAATACAAAGAATTAATGAATTGAAGAGTTGGTTCTTTGAAAGAGTAAATAAAATTGATAAACCCCTAGCCAACCTTATCAAAAAGAGGAAAGAAAAAACTCATATTCATGCAATAAGAAATGAAAAGGGTGAAATTACTACTGACCCTGTGGAAATACAGAAGATTATCAATACCTACTTTGAAAAACTTTACTCACATAGATTCGATAACACAGAAGAAATAGACAGATTCCTAGGAACCTATGAATTCCCAAAACTGAATCAAGAAGATGTAAAACTGCTAAATAACACAATCTCAGCTAATGAAATAGAAAATGTAATTAGAACCTTACCAACAAAGAAAAGCCCGGGTCCTGCTGGATTCACTGCTGACTTCTAAAAGAAATTTAGGAAACACTTAATACCAACACTCTTCAAACTCTTCAATGAAATTGAAAGGGAAGCAAGTCTCCCTAACTCATTCCTGGAAACAAGTATTACCCTAGTACCAAAACCAGAGAAAGACCCAACCAAAAAAGAAAATTACAGGCCAATCTCCCTCATGAACATAGATGTAAAAATCCTCAATAAAATGCTGGCATATAGAATACAGAAAATTATCAGAAAGATTATACACCATGATCAAATGGGATTCATCCCAGGAATGCAGGGGTGGTTCAACATACGTAAATCAATAAAAGTAATACACCATATCAACAGGACCAAGGACAAGAACCACATGATTATCTCAATAGATGCAGAAAAAGTTTTCAACAAAATCCAGTACCCATTCATGATAAAAACCCTACAGAAAATCAGAATAGATGGTCTCTACCTCAACCTGATAAAAGCCATGTATCATAAACCAACAGCCAGCATCTTACTAAATGGAGAAAAACTGAAAACTTTGAACCTAAAATCAGGAACAAGACAAGGATGTCCATTATCACCACTCCTATTCAATATAGTTCTGGAACTATTAGCCAGAGCAATTAGACAAGAGAAAGAAATAAAGGGAATAAGGATAGGAAAAGAAAAAGTAAAATTATCACTCTTCACAGATGATATGATACTCTACATAGAAGACCCCCAAAAATGCATTAAAAGACTTTTAGAAGTAATAATCAAATTCAGTAATATTGCTGGATACAAGGCGAACACACAAAAATCAATAGCATTCCAGTACACAAACAACAAGGTCACTGACAGAAATAAGGGAAACCACAACCTTCACTATAACATCCAAAAAAATGAAATACTTAGGAATCAATCTAACAAAGGAAGTAAAAATCTATACAGTGAAAATTACATTACTCTGAAGAAGGAAATCAAAGGAGATTTCAGAAAATGGAAAGATATTCCCTGTTCATGGATAGGATGAACAAACATCGTGAAAATGGCCATTCTCCTAAAATTATTACACAGATTCAATGCAATCCCAATCAAAATACCACCTGCCTACCTCACAGAGCTAGAGAAAGCATTCCTGAAATTCATCTGGAACCAGAAAAGACCTAGAATAGCAAAGGCAATTCTGGGCAACAAAGGGAAGGCAGGAGGCATCACAATCCCTGACTTGAAATTATACTACCAAGCCACTGTGATAAAATCAGCATGGTACTGGAGTCAAAACAGACCTGAATGTTCAGTGGAATAGATTAGAAGTTACAGCCACAACTACAAACACACTCAGCCACCTCATCTTTGACAAAGGGGCCAAACATGTACATTGGAAGAAAGATAGCCTCTTTAACAAACAGTGCTGGAAAAACTGGCTTTCTATATGCTGTAAATTAAAACTAGATTCATGTCTATCACCATACACTAAAATAAAGTCAAAATAGATCAAAGATCTGAATATTAAAACAGAGACACTAAACTTACTAGAAGACAAAGTAGGTAAAAATCTTGATGACATAGGAGTAGGCAGAGAGTTCATGAACAAAAATCAAATTGCATGGGAAACTCTTGCCAGAATCAACAGCTGGGATCTCATCTTACTAAAAAGTTTTTGCATGTCAAAGGAAATCTCCAACAGAGTGAGAAGAAAACCCACCAACTGGGAAAATATCTTAGCCAAGTGTCCATCAGACAAAGGACTTCTATCTAAAACATATGAAGAATTAAAAGAAATCAGGCCCCTAAAATTCAAGGACCCAATCCAAAAATGGGCATCTGAGATGAATACACACTTCTCAGGGGAAGAAATACAAATGACAAATAAATATATGAAAAAATGTTCAACATCAGTGGTCATTTGGGAAATGCAAATTAAAACAACACTGAGATTCCATCTCACTCCAGAAAGAATGGCCAAGTTTAAAAAATCAACCAATAACAAATGCTGAAGGGGCTTTGGGGAAAAAGGAACTCTCTCCACTGTTGGTGGGAGTGTAGACTGGTGCAACCACTGTGCAAATCTATGTGGAGATTCTTCAAGAAGCTAGGATTAGAGCTCCTATTCAACCCAACTATCCCACTTCTGGGCATTTTCCCAGAAGAACTGAAAACATCATACCACAGTAATATTTGTACACCCATGTCTATAGCAACCCAATTTGTAATAGCCAGATCTTAGAAACAACCCAAGTGCCCATCAATCAAGGAATGGATAAAAAAGATGTGGTATTTTTATACAATGGAGTACTACTCCTCTATCAAGAAAGATTGCATTGAGACTTTTGTAAGTAAATGGACGCGACTTGAGGCCATACTCATAAGTGAGATAAATCAAATCCACATGTGTAAATACTGTATTGTCTCCCTAGTATAAGAAACTGAAAAAGTTTATATGATCCAAAATCTACAATAAACAGTGTGTAAGGGTAAAAACTGCTCAAAGAGCAAAAGTAATTTGGAAGGGAAAAGGGGGAAAGAGGGAAGGGAAAAGGAAAAAAGTATAAATCTATATATATGTATATGTAAGATAACTAAAAGGAACACACTGTTGAATATATTAGTTATTGAGAAAGAACAGTTGATATTCATACGATTAGATCAATTTTACATGTCTATATCTGTTAATGTAAACAACCATTTTGAAGGCAACGATACGCAATATTGCAACCATTGTCAAATTTCTATCATCCTGTTTTGTAAACCTATGTTACTGTTGTGCGTTTGCTCTAGTCATTTGTTTGTCTCTTTTGCTTTTTGTCTCTCTTATATGTGTCTTTTTTCTCTTAAATTAAAAAAAAGATCATTAAATTATGCTGTTGGGATTTTAATTGGGATCACATTGAATCTGTATAAAAGTATTGGGAGGATGGTGATTTTGACAATATTGGTTCTACCTATCCAGGAGCAGGGAACAATTTTCTATTTTCTGATTTCCTCTTTGATATCCTTTTTTCAGAGTACCATTTTGTTTGCAGTCTTTCACTTCCTTGGTTAGGTTCATTCATAGGTATTCACCTAGGTATTAAATTTTTCTTCAAGCTACTATGAATGGAGTTATTTTCATAATTTCCATCTCACTTTGCTTCCACTCATAATCTTTTTGTTGATGTATTGCATTCTATTTTCTAATATCTTGTTCCTCAAATTTTGCATCTAAATTCATTAAGGAGATTGGCTTATAATTTTCTATTTCAGTCAAGGCTTTATCTGGTTTTGGTATCAGGGTACTTGCTTCCATAAATGAGTTTGTGAGTACTCCTTTACTTTCAGTTTCTTTCAAGATTTTGAGGAGTATTGGTGATATAAAAAATTATATATAAAATTATTAAAAACTTTGATTTTCAGAATTGTGCAGTGAATTCAACAGGACCTGGACTTTTTTTAGTTGGTAGATTCTTTATTACTGTGTCAATTCCATTGCTTGTTATTGGGTTGTTTCTTCATTGTTAATATTTATGTGTTCTTGGGTTAGTTTTGATAGTTTGTATGTGTTTAGGAATCTGTCCATCTCTTCAAAATTTTCTGATTTGTTCAATATACTTTTTCAAAGTAGTTACTACTTTTTGTATTCCATTGAATATGTTGTGATTTCACATTTTTAATTTATAATTGGATTAATGTCAGCCTTTTCTCATCTTCCCTTGGTAAGTCTGGCAAGGAGCTTAAACATTTTATTTATTCTTTCAAAGAACCAGCTCTTAAATTTGTTGACTTTTTTACAATACTTTTACCCTCAATTTCATTCATTTCTGCTCTCATCTTTGTAATTTTCCTACTTAAATTAAGTTTGGGGCTGTTATTTCTCAAGTGTCTATGATTTCTCACAAGGTTATTTATTTGGGCTTGCTTTTTTCCTTACGGGGACATTGATTTTAATGAATTTTCCTCTTGGAGCTACTTTTATAGTGTCCCAGAGGTTTCATTGAGTTGTAATGTAATTTTCATTAAATTCCACATTCTTTTCAAATTCTTTGTTGATTTCTTCTGTAGCAACTGGTTGCTTAGAGGTATGTTGTTAATTTATCAGGAATTTTGCGTTTTCTGAAATGTTTTTTGTCATTGGTTTCTGTGTTCATTGCAAAGTAGTTCTATAGTATGCCTCAAGTAAATTTCAATCTATTCATATTTACCTAAACAGGCTTTGTGGTCTAGTATGCAATCTATTGCTGAAAAGAATGTATACTCTTGTACAGGAGTGGAATACTCTGTATATGTTCATTAAGTTCCTATGCTCAAGGGTATGGTTGAACTCTATTTCTTTATTGATCTTTCACTCAGTTGAGCTATCTCCTTGCAAAAGAGACATGTTAAAATCCCCTACTTTAATTGTGCTAGTGTTTATTTGAACTTTACATTTAACAGTATTCATCGTATAGATAGGTGCTCCAG
The DNA here is from genome assembly GCA_004363535.1 of Dasyprocta punctata. Taxonomy (NCBI): domain Eukaryota; kingdom Metazoa; phylum Chordata; class Mammalia; order Rodentia; family Dasyproctidae; genus Dasyprocta; species Dasyprocta punctata. Next base: position 15,215 of record RJWM01039645.1, read on the forward strand.
TATTTGGTGCATATATGTTTATCAATGTTCTCTCTTCTTTTTGGATTGTTCCCTTAAGTAGTATGTAGTGAACTTTTGGTCTATTCTAATCAGTCTTATCTTGAAGCTTACCATGTCTGATATTAGAATTGCTAAATCTGTTTATTTTCTGGGCTGTATTTCATGAAATACTGTTTTCCATTCTTTAATTTTTAGTTGATAAGTATCTTTTTGAATTAGGCGAGTTGTTTTGATGCAACAGACTGTTGTATTCTGTTTTTTGATCCTGTCTGCTAATTCATGTCTTTGCTTGGAGTTGAGGCTGTTAATATTTTGAGATACTACTGATGTGTGTTGATTATTTTCTATAATTGCTTTATCTGTTGGTGAATCCTTTGTTTTTGTTTTCCTAATGTTTTTGTTGTTGCTTATCTGTTGACCTTAGTTGGAGTTTTTATTTCTTATGTGCTTTTAGCTGTGTTGGTTTAATTATTTCTGTGAAGAATATTCTTAAGTAATTCCTCTTGTGCTGATTTGACACTCATATAAGTTTGGGTTCAACTTCTATTCAATATAGTTCTGGAAATATTAGCCAGAGCAATTAGACAAGAGAAAGAAATAAAAGGAATAAGAATAGGAAAGGAAGAAGTGAAATTATCATTATTTACAGACGATATGATACTCTACATAGGAGACCCCCAAAAATCCATTAAAAGACTTCTAGAAGTAATAACCAAATTTAGTAATGTAGCTGGATACAAGGTGAACACTCAAAAATCAATAGCATTCCTGT
>RJWM01039646.1:0-16058 GCA_004363535.1 Dasyprocta punctata
AAAACATTATGAAATCAATGATAGTTACTATAACGCCTTTTGATGTCTTCAAAATAAATGCAGATAACTTCAGACATAGTAAAGCTCAAACAGAACAGAAAAGAATAGAAACAATAAAAACAAAACAATGAATGCAATAAAGGATTTCAAAACAAGCCAATAGTAAATCAAAAATTGCTACCATAATATATCTTGCTATCTTTTAAAAAGCTGCTCCTGCCATCAGATTTGACATAATCAAGCAAAGCAAAGGAGAATAAAACCCACTCCAACAAAACAATGGAAATGATATAGGACTTCCAAAACAAGACCATATGGAATCAACAATGACTGTAACCCTCAGAAGGAGATCCCCCACTAGATGTCACATTGTGTACAACTATCCTCTGAACCTATGATCAGACTACTGACCCTAGGCCTGCAATGTTAGCAAAACAGCAAAGCACCATGGGTATCCAATTGCGTTTCACCTCCACAGCTATCATCACAGCCTGTGTTTCTCTGGATAAGCCAGTTGCTCATGGGGTGGAGCGGGGGATTGGTACTTCCTGTTTGCCAGCCCATATGCTGGAAGGGGCTGGGGTCTATCTGTTCTAGTCTGGCAGCAGCCTGCATGTGCACTGGTTCCAAGACTGGGCTTGCTTGCTGTTGTGGCCTTGTTCTCTCTATCCCTGGTCTGTGGATGGTGCTGACTCATGGGAAAAGGATGGGGTCTGTCTGTTCCAGTCCAGCAGCAGTTCATGCATGGCGCTGGTTCCCAGACTGGGCTCTTTTAAAATTTTTTAAAATTTCATTTTAAAGAGAAAGGACAATAAATACAATTTCAAAACAAGATAATAGGAGATTAACAAAGATTAATATATTGTATATTGTTATCTTGCTCAGATTACAGGATACAGGCATAAAAATGATCAAACAGTACACATACAACCTGTTCTTTTGAAATAATACAAATTAACAGTATAATTATCATAGCTACCTTGTGTGTGTGTATATATATATATATATATATTTCTTTTTCTTTCCTTCTATTTTCCTTTCCCCAGTCCCAGTTGCTCTTTCTTTCTGAGCAATTTCTTCCCTTTTCACAATATCTGTTATATATTTTCCATTTTATTTATCAATGTATTCTTAGTTGAAACTTAAATTCTATGCAAATATGACTGTTAATTGACCCATCTGACATACTCTGGGAGATACAGAAAGTAAGTTATTATTTCTTAAACTTGGTTGCCCTTAGAGACACTTCTTAACATATTCTAACACTACAGGAGAGCAATGAGTAAGTCGCTAGAGAAACAGTAGTTAAAATTTCAAGGACCTAACCCCTAACTTTATGCCCAAAGAAAGTATCAAATTATCTCTGATGGAGCAGCTTGTTTTCTTCCCAATCATGATTTCACTGAAATTTAACTATTAATTTTTCATTCTTTGATCCCATCATATTACAATTTCCATGACGCTTGTGCATGTAGGAGGAGAGATAATCAGATGAAGTTTCCCTAACAGGAGCAAAATGCAGAGTGTGAACAATACAGGAAATGGAGGTCAAGGAAAACCTGAAGGGAAGAGAGCACCTCTACCAAACAAATACAACTAATAAGGTAAGCAGCCTCAAGACAAGATTCCCTATGGGAACCCTGATCAGTTCTGTGTTGGATGTTCTGCATCATGCTAGTGAGGAATGCTGTATCATAGGCAGAGAAGGCCTAGAATCAAAACATTTGGCTACAACCTTATTGAGATTCTTCCACCCTCTTCCCATTCTTCTCCTCCTCTCCTACCACCTCCTCATGCTCTTTCTTTCTTTCTTTCTCTCTTTTTGTTTCTTTCCTTTTTTCCTATTTCTCTTCATCTTCCTAACCCTTCTCATTTTCTTCTTCATTTTGGGAATTGGTTCCAAGGTCTTTTCACTGAGCTACAGTCTCAGCCCTTCTTACTTTTCATTTTGAGTTATGATATTGCTAAACCAGAAATATGCCTATGCGTGGCTCAAATTTGTGATCCTGCTTTCTCAGTCTCCCACAGTACTGGGATTGTAGAGGTGCACCACTGCCACCAGCTTTATATTTTCTTTGCATGAAATGACAAACTCATTAAATATTCCTAATGCTGCAGTAAGACAGTAAAAATATGTATTATATCACAGTATGTGTGCAACATGGTTGCCCTTAACAATAGCTTGCTCATTCCCTTCACTCAAATAATGCCCAATATTTTCATTTAATTCTACATTCACATTAACCAATACCCTTAACATCAGATTTACCTTACAAATTTTTATTTACCTTACAAATTTTTAGAAAAACTATGTACTTCCTTTTAGATTATTTGAAATAGCCAGGTGGCAGTGAGTTTCAGAGGGGCTATCAAGGAGGGGTGCCAAGGAATGAATTTGTTAAAATGGTCTACAAATAGGCTGGAATCCATTCACGGAGAAGGTCAGGTTTATTCGTATACCTACTTTAGTTCTTACCTCTTAAAAATTTGTTGACACATTGTCGTTTGTCCCATTAATCTTCTGGTCAGGTCGTTGAGCAGTTGGTGTGGTCCCTAAGACACCATCATGGACCTTAGTTTACCCCCTCAAATCCTTTTGTCTTCAAGAAGAAATGACATCGTCTCAAGTTTTCTCCCATCATTCCTGGCATACTCTTATCTTCTAACAAACATCATGCAAATAGAACCACAACTCATTTAGTTCAGTGTTTCTGGAAATATTTAATTCTTGTTGCAATTGCAAACTTGATCATTTTTTAATAGTTTAAATCCTGACTATGCAATGTGAGCCTAGGTTTTGTGGGAAAAGGTTGTTTCTTCTGCATCTGAGACATCCATGCCTAACCTAGAACATACACTCACTCCCAAAAGACAGGCATTCCAGCATTAAGCATTAAAGTGTGCTTAAATTATGGGAGAAATAGCTCCAGATATCAGTGAGTTTGTGAAGGGGGATGTTTACAAACTCAACCATTGTGAGAAATGTAAATTGGTAGTGTACAGTCAGAAAAAATTCACATAGTAGAATGTAGCAGTATAAATGAAATGATGATTTCTGTGTACATAGAACATTGCTGTTAAAACAAATTATTACATGTGAGAAAAGGCTTCAACACATTTGGCATTTTCATTCTTCAAGGAAAAATAATTAAGACTGCATATAGATTCTTTGTCTATAGTCGTAAACATATGAAGACAAGTGTTTTATTTGAAGAAAGTAGAAGTGAGAGTTGGAAGAAAGACCTGGTTTTAAATTTTGTAGCCAAAAATATAAACTGAAAATGTATATTATGAAATCTCTATGAGTTTAAATTTGCTTCATTGTAAAACAGAGACAGTAATATTGAAACTACTTCCTTTCATACATAGATTAAAACACCTAACTGATATTCATTTAACATAAATACATGCATCACATGTACAGAAGCAATAGCTCTAGAAACTTACGAAATGCCATTTACTGAGATTAAATAGAAGAACACTTACTCTTTGTTCTGCCAAACTTTCCTCAAATACTAGTAAGGAAGAAAAACCCATTTCTCTATGTTCAAGGAAATCTAAAGTGAGCATGAGGATATTTAAGAAAATAAGAACACATTAAGAAGAATTTCAAAATTCTTAGCCTATTTTGTGTGTGTGTGTGTGTGTGTGTGTGTGTGTGTGCGCGCGCGAGTGCCAGAAAACAGTTTACAGATAGGTTCACATTTGGTTATTTCTTAGTTTAGAAATTCTTTCTTTCTTTCTTTAGTGTGTGTCCTCTCCTTGTGTTTCACATATTTCCTTTGCCGTTAATACAAGATAAAGAAAGGATTAAAATCAAGAATTCCTCACTCCCAAATGTCACCTGTCCAAATACCCATCCCAGGAATTCTACCCTCTTTTTAGTTTTGCTTCCCCTTAGCCAAGCAAAACTTTAAAAGATTCAAAGATCAGGTTACCAGGAGAAACCAAGCTCAGTCAAGTAAAATAAACAGAAAGAATTTACTCAAGTAGCAGAGAAACTCTGGTGTACAATGTGCTTTAGAATCTTCAAGTTTAAGAGTTATAGTTCTTTCCATTTTATAACCTGCGTCTGTGCACATCAATATGGAAACCTGGGCAATGCATCTGGTACAAGATGCTAGCTATCCAAAGCACCTAGCTGGTATGAAGTACCTAATAACCACAGTTAGTAGGAAGGGACAGTCTTTCTTTCTTTCTTTCTTTCTTTCTTTCTTTCTTTCTTTCTTTCTTTCTTTCTTTCTTTCTTTCTTTCTCTTTCTCTTTCTTTCTTTCTTTCTTTCTTTCTTTCTTTCTTTCTCTTTCTCTTTCTTTCTTTCTTTCTTTCTTTCTTTCTTTCTTTCTTTCTTTCTTTCTTTTTCTTTCTTTCTTTTTGTCTATAACATGAAATATTTGTTAACTCTCTTGCACCACTAGAAAGGTAGTCCTCCCTCTATGTACACCATCATTTTCCTGGCTTTGGGAATAGGCTAAGTGCTTCTCCTCAAGTTCTTCTCCTCTTCAGTAAACTCCTCATGGCACGTGTCACCTCTGTTTCTCACGATGTAAACTGTAGGATTCAACATGGGAGTGAAGATTGCAAAGAACACAGTCACCAACTTGTCCGCGGGATACGTAGACACAGGACCCATGTAAGTGAATATGCAAGGCACAAAAAGAGGAGGACGACGGTGAAGTGGGAGCCACAGGTGGGAAGGGCTTCTGCCGCCCTTCAGAGCCATAGGACCTCAGGGAGCTCAGGATAACTGCCTAAGAGATAAGCAGCATTGAACAGAACGAGCAAGCATGTGGCTTCGTTATTGGCTGCCATCGCCACGCCCAGTCGATAGGTGTCGCTGCAGGCCAGTTTCAACAATGGAAAGAGGTCACATGAAATAGTCAATGATACTGGGACCACAAGGGCAGGTGGATCAGGAAAAGAAGTTGCACAGCGGCAAGCAGAATTCCTCCCGTCCAGGCCATCACCACAAAGAGGTGACAGAGTCTCTGCCGCATGATGGTCATGTAGTGCAGGGGACTGCAGAAGGCCACGTAGCTGCCATAGGCCATGACAATGAGGAGGATGATCTCCGAGGCCCCTGGGAAATGCTCCCCAAAGAGCTGCATCAGGCAGCCGCCCAAGGAGATGGGCCTCCTCTGGTAGAGCAGGTCGATGAGCATTTTCTGGGTGGTGACAGAAGTGTAGGAGGCATCTAAGAGGGACAAGTAAGTGAGAAAGAAGGACATGGGAGCAGACAGGGTGGAGCTGAGGCAGATGGCGATGACAAGGAGCAAACTGGCCGGCACAGTAAATAAGAAAATAAATGAAACGACAAGGAAGAGTATGTTCTGCAAGTATGGATTCTGTGTGAGTCCCAAGAGAATAAATTCAGTCACATCACTGGGAGGCATGGGGTGATCCATGTGGGAAGTAACGACTTCTCAAGTCCTGAATTAGCTAATAAAAGATAAAGATGAAAAGACAATCATGCAGAGTCACAGCCTGAATGTCATAGCACAGAGACAGGGTTGTCACTATCTCTGAATCATGTGGAGCTTGACTTTGGCGTCCCTCAGTCTGCTAGTGCTTTGGTTGTTCTTTTCCACTTCCCCTATGATGCTTTCTCTTCAGATGCCTAATGTTCTCTGTCACCTATGAAACACCCATAAAGCATCAGTTATTGGGTAATTTAACAAGAAGATGCAGGGTTATGTACATGAGCCCTGGATTCTCCTTTTCTAACACCTTGGGTTTTTGTTATAGCCTTCCCTTCCCCCATGGCTCTGATCCTTCCTCTGTGTCTGTGAGCTTACAAATTATAGCCATGAGATACACTGTGTAGGTTGTAAAGTGTGGCATAGAGGGAAAGCTTATTCCCTCTTCCAAACTTCAGCATTGAACCCTTGATTTTAAATTTTAATGTAATATAGTCAAGACTTATATTGCCAGAAAATCCAACCAAAGGGATGAGGAAAATGTGTAAATCATTGGGACACCCTTCCCCTGGTACCTGCCATACACATGGCATTCATGGCTGTTTCCTCAGTGTGCCTAGAATAGTGTTTGGCTTCATGTCTTCAATAATATGTGGCACCTATAAGACGATAAATAAAGGCTCGATAAATTCCCACACGTTCTACATCTCCATGAATACACACACCTCTCTGACCATAAACCAAGGAGCTCCAGTACTCTCATCTTTTCACTCTTTTATCCACAGTATGTACCTATTTTATGAGAAATATAAACAAAGTCTTAAAAGGAAGGGTATATTCCAGTTTAATACTTTTGCAATATTTCATATGTTGAATTTGAAAACATGGTATTGGGGAATTTGACTTTCAAAATTAGTACACTGGTAGTTAATATTGTCTATTCTTCAAAATTACATCCCATAGATGATTTAACATAGTAAATTCTGTAAATTCACATTTTCAATACTGAGATAAAAAATTATTTCACATGGGCTCTTCAATCTATCAAAATCTATTAAGGAAAATAAATTCTTATTTTCAAAGTTATGGAAATAGAAACCACATGGAATATAGAAAGAAATACACTGCTAGGTAAGATAAAGTACATATAACTTGTAGATAGATTAATTACCACAAGTACACAAGTTCAGTCATTCAAGAACTATTTACTATGTGTAGCAATGTATGTCACTTTATATGATTTTAAAGATGTCTGTGCTAAATGCGTTTTATAATCCCTCTTCTGATACTTTATTATGACACCGCAGCAATTCATCCATCCACAAGAGAATGATCCACCCTACTTCTCTGTGTTCCTGCTCCACTCATTCTTCTGTCTTCTCCCATTCTCCCACAGTGTTAATCGATCTTGGGTAAAGAATATTACATTATTAATAGAAGAGGCGGAAAATATTCTAATTTGGAGAAAGAAATATTATCAAGAAATGAGAAGAGAACACATAAGTGAAGCAGAAAGTATTCTGCTAAAAACGTTTCTTTTCTTTTCAAAGTTAAATGGACAATTTTTTTCTACCTAAGGTTAACATATTTATATGACCTTATACACATGTAAAAAGAAAGTACAGAAATTTCATAACGTTTCTTTATTCTAAGGACAACTCCCAACCAGATGTGAAAGGAGAACAGTGTGCATAAATTAGGAATAAAATAACACAAGTGATTTAGAAAGAACTTTAAAGGAATAAAAGTAGTTTTGCCTCTTTGACTTCACAATACTCTTCCTAGACATAAACCCTAAAGAAAAATGTTTTTAAACATTATGTAAAAATATGTTCAATGAGATTATTTAACAGCTAAGAAAAATTATAAACAGTATGCAATGTCTGAAATTAGGAAGTAAAATATGTAACAAGATAGATTATTACATATAATAGTACACAAGTAAATTAAAGAGAGACATTTTTAAAATTTGTAATATAGAAAATTGTTGTAATATCAAATGGGAAAACTTTGGGATACAAATTTTTAATATTGAACATAATTCTTGTTTATATTTCAATAATAAACAAAAGGTCACAAAATACTTTTATGTCTAAATTTATGGAATTATAATTGATACTCTAATTCTCAGAGCCACGCAAGCTGAAGAAGACTGAAGCATAAATCAGTAGCAATGAGGGGTGATTATATGATTTTTCTGGTTCATTTAATCATGACATTTTATTCTCATCACTTTCTTTAAAGATATCTCATCTAAGGGCTGGGGATGTAGCTCTGTGCCACAGAACCTGCCTGGCAAGCATATGTCCTAGATTCCACTTCCCTGTACCTAAAATAAATAAACAAATAAAAATATCTCAACTATCAACTTGTCTGACAGCTCCATGGCCAGGGTCCTGGGCAGCTGTTAGTTTATGAAAAAAATAAATGAAAGTTACAAGGTTAAAAATGTCAGCAGCTCAGTTCCAGTCAGCCTTGGATGGTTTATGAATGGCACCGCTGGAGCAGCCTTCCTCTGGAGCCTCACCACTGCCACATATCTTGTTTGTAGGCAAATTCTGAATTTCCTTAGCTGTTGCTAATTAGACCTCAGGGGTATTACATTGGCAGACACTGTCACAGCAAAATTGCTGCATTTTGCTGAACTGAACATTAGATAGGAATTTTAATAGCCTTCATCTCTAATGGTAAACTTTTTTTCCTTAAATTCACAGAAAGACATACCACTGTGTGAAGAAAAAGCTGAACAGTCCTCTGTTAATGAATTTGGCTATTTAATAATAATTTAACAGTTTATTTGTAGATTTAGGGTATTTGGCATTATATAAATTAAACATTTAGATAAGTTACTGACATTAAAATTTTATGGCATTTTGTTTCCTTTTCGACCTCTCCTAAACTGGTAAATATTTTTAAAATATTGTCTTGAGGGGTATACATTAAGTGATAATTACTGCACATATTATAATAGTAACACTTCATACCAGGAGTAATTTACAGTGTTTCTTCAAAACAGTCTTTCTCATAACAAATTCTGAAACTAGATTATCAGCATGAGGATTAAAGTAGTTAAATTCTTCAACTATCTTCATGGCTATAAGATACATTTTTCAGTCATTCAAATGTAATCTTGCAATATTCCTATGAAATGGAAAAACAGGCATCAATATTACCTCTTTTTAACATGGAAAACCAAGTCATGGGATCAGAACATGTGCTACTGATGTAAAGTAAAAGTCAAGTATCCTGAGTCCTGGGCCAGAGTCCTCATGCTTAGGTTATTGTGTGGTAACTAATGTATCAAGACACCTGTATGCTGTCACCAAATGTGAAGTGCATTGAAATTGTGAACTAAAAGAAACATATGCCAATATTTGAAATTATTTTTCAAAGCATACAGAATTCAGTTAACTTTAGGAATATTCATAAATCTAACAGGTTCATTCACTTACATTTAAATATATTTTCTGATGTAAAAATGAGAGACAAATTGTACGTAACTCTGAGTTGGTTTTAGAGAATGCAGGCGTTCTGAGCAGCATGGTAGGAAACAGTTTAACAAAACTGATACCGTGTGATAAATTTGTTTCATCTAGACATTTGAAAACTGTAGTGCTATGAAAACCATTGTTGTTCATCTTAGTTACTTTTCAAATTGGTGAAACAAAATACCCAACACAAAAAATTAAAAGAGGAAAAGTTTATTTTGGCCCACAGGCTATACAGTTTCAATCTATAGTTGACTGGTTCCAAGGCAGGGTGTTATGGCAGAGAGGAATCACAAAGGATAAACAGTTCATGGCAGGGAAGGCAGGAGGCAACAAGCAGCAGCAGAAGCCACCCTGGCTTCTTTCTGACCCATTCTATTCCATCCAGGCTAGAAGCATATTGATTGGTGCCACCCATAGCCAGGGTGGGGCTTCTGTTTCCACATTCTTAATCTCAGAAACATACCCTAATCTACACTGACCCTAATCCAGTTACTTTCAAAACTTCCCACCCAATAAGCACATGAGGCTTTGGGGGAACATCTAGATACAACCGTAACATCATTCAACTCTAGAATGAAAGCACAGAATCCAACTGGAAAACAAATATGTGCTTTAACGTGTATCATGCCTAACTCAATAACAGACTAAATCCATTAATGATGTTCTACTATCCATTTGTCCAGCCTCTACTATAACTTGAATAATAAGTATAGAATTTTTTGAGTCCCCACACCTGTATAGCTGAGCTATCCATAACTTAACATAATCTGGAGAAACATAAATTCAATTCCAAAATATAGAGAGTTGTCTATGAAGGAAAGTTGTCAAAAAAAGAATTGTTGGTGCTATAATTGAAAGTCTGTTTTCAGAATAAGAGAAGAAAGGTGCAGAAAATCTGTAGAAAGAATGAAATACATAGTTCAAAGTGCAATGCTAACTGAGAATGAAAGAATGAGAAGTTAAATACGAATCAGATCAGACTTGACAAAAAAACAGTGGAAGTATTTGTATCATGTTTGACAAGTTCGTGGCCAAAACATCAAACAGAAAATAATGGTTACTTCCCAAAGTGACTTTATGGACAGTGTCCTGCCCTTCAGTTAGCAAAGGAACACTTCCCAAGGCAAGAAAATTCTGAAACACAGAGCTCATTTTATTTTAGTCGAATCCAAAAATCTTTTCATGCCAGGAAGACACCTCCTAAATTGTTCAAAAAGTGAAACTTTTAGAAATGTGCTTGATTGCTGACTTACTACAGATAATTTCCCAAAATGCTTCCATTTTGACATTTTCTAATTGAAATAGAAGCAAATACAACAATATTTAAGGTAACAAAAATGTTATATTTTGCAAATTAGAAGATGTGCAAGACAAGAAAGTGGAGTAGGGAGAAGAAAAGGATGCAAAAAAAATGCATCGCATACGTGTACTAAGTTGCCATGATAAATGTAATAATTAAGTACTAAGAACATGTACAAATAGAAAAAATATTTTTAAAAAACCAGAATCACAGAACTGTACACATTCTAAATGACCCAGGTAAACTGCTTGTAGAAACAAGATGAGCTATTTAAGTTCCTGGAATGAGCCCCTGTTCTGCTGATCTGGAAGCTGATTGGCCCATTGTGCTCTATAATTATATCTGTTAAATATTGTTGAATCATAGGGTTCACTTACTTCTTCAATAAAACATATGGCAGTCATCAAGAGGGGGTTGGATCTTTCTGTATGTTATATTTATGTTGTGGAAATGCACTACATCTTCTTAAAGATACAAAAGAAAGTTTTGTAATTAAGGTGAATTGTTTGGCTGAGAAATAATTTTTTCTTCAAATATCAAGGGATTATAATTTTTTTGTTTATACCATACAAACCATATCCATTTCCTTTATTTATTCTTTTCTTTCTAAATTTTCTTAGTCCATGTTTGCAGTACATGACGATTGCAGTCACTGTAGGGACTGGTACATATGTCAATTCTTACTTCCTCTTTCCCTTCAAGCTTTTTTTTTCTTTTCTTTTTCTTTTTTTTTTTTTTTTGCCTGCATCAGATTCATTCTTTTATTTATCTCACAATAAGTCCTTAAAAGTTAATTATCATATATACAGATTAACAACCAGACTATTAGGTCAAAATAATATGTAAAACTCATAAGACACTTTTATTAAATTAAGGTACACTTTTATATACCTTGCCCAGGATGAGTTATGGTAACATTTTTCTCTTTTATTTTGTCTTTCATTTTGAACTTTACTGATACTGAGTTCCTCATATAAGAGGAATCATGCAATATTTAAGTTTGTGTGTTTGATTTTTTTCACTTAATATTATGGTCTTGAGGTGCATCCATTTTTCCTACATGTGATTCAAGTTAATCCTTCTTTGTGACACAGTAGTGTTCTCTTGTGTATACATTCCACATTTTTACAAATTTTATTTTAATTTAAAGAGGACAAAGCAGAATAAAACCGGTCAAAATAAACCAGTGTAACAGATGCAGGATTTCAATTATGAAATCACCAATAGTTACCATAATGCCTTTTGATGTCTTCAAAACAGCTGCAGATAACTTCTTTTCTTTCCTTTTTTTTTTCCTTATAAGGAAATGTTCATTGTGGCTCAAAGCTCTGGAGATTCACAGTTGGGTCTGCATCTGATAATGGGCTTCTTTCAGGTAATGGCCCAAGAAGATACTAGAAGGTACTCACATGCTAGAGAAGGTGAGTGTGTGTTTATGTGTGTGCACAAAGCAATTTTCAAGGAAGATTTCAGATTTCTACAACTAAGAATACTAGTAATATCAATATTTATTATCTTGGTGATTATTTGCAACTTTTATTATATTTTTCAATAATTGTGAATATTTTAATTGTTTTTAAAAATTACATTTCTCATGAAAGATTTTTAGTTTCATTAATTGACATTTAATAATACATATAATCAAAAATATTTTATAAATCAAACATAATCAAATACTAAGTCCAAATAATTTTATATAACAAAAGCATCAATGAATATGTAATAAGAATAGCATTTTTGTTCAAGGTTTATTTACATAATTCAATGATTTGGTCATTTTATTTTTCCAGCTCCCTTTGCATTCCTTACAATTAGAACTGCAGATCTCAGTGTTGTAAAGTGGCTGTGGTGTTGTGGGGAAAATAAAATTTTACATAGGTTTAAATCAAGTTAAAAAAATCACTGCACTACTTTTACTCAACAGAACAAAATCTTCTATTTCATTTTAAAATCAGAGGCACTGAGTTGGTGAGTGTCTTTCTTCTAAATCACACCGCATGCTTAGATGCCAGGAGGCAGTGCAGACTTCTGAGTACACACTAGTTGTAAATGAAGACATGCTGTGCAAATCTGCAACTTGAAAAGAAAATTTTTCAAATTGCTACAAAAAAAGAATCATTATGACCTAAATGTTGTGTTTCTATAAAATAAACACAAATGTAGTGCTTGTTGCTATCCATTAAAAGAATATCAAATTTGAGTCGAAAATGCAAATCCAACATTAACTTGTCTCTGACATTGGGCTGCTTATTTAATATGCTTGAATTTTATTTTGCCTTCATCTATCCATAGGAATGACAATAATAATATCTACCTTGGAAAAGTGTTGCATAGTCAAATAAGAGGTCTAAGGTGCCATGGTCCAGCCAGCCTAGGTCCACAGATTCCCCGAAGGTGGGCTGAGCATCGGCGTGTGGAGAGCAGACACACAAACAGCTCAGAGACTGCGTGAATCTGCTTCGTTTATTGCTTCTACTACTACTGCTGCTATTACTATTCTTTTGCAAGCTCTAACAGAATAATTTGTACTTTTTCTTTAGCAAGGGTTGAAAGTTTAGATAACAAAAATGAGATCAACAGGTGTTTCTATGGTTACATGGTTTCTATGGTTACTTGATTCATCAGCATAGGCAGAAAGGTTATACTTGGTTAAAGACCTTGAAGTGTGTTTTGGCTGCTAATAGATTACTGATTGGTTTTCAATTAGTTGAATCAAGTTTTTCTTATTTACCTACAGGAAAAAACCTTAACAATTGCTTTAAAATATCAGTCTTGATTTAGGGAGGTCTAACGTACTATAGGGGGTTGAATTGTTCTAAATGCTCCATTAGGGTAGCCTAGCTGAAAGCCTGCAAAATACAAGACCATATTCAGCCATGATTTAGCCCCTCTATCCCCCTGCAATGTTCTCACAGCTGCAAAGATGTGTTATTTACCCTGTCTCTCTTAAAAGACAAAATATAGTAGCATGTCAGCCTCTCTGGATGGAGGTTGCCAGGCAGCCCCAGCCAGCTGGTCATTATTGTTATCATTAAAGTCTCCCAAAGTTCTAATCTGGCCTTGGCCTCGTTGGTCTGAGTCAGTATCAGACCACTACACCATTAATTGTAGAAAAACATTTTATTAACTATCCCTTTGTTCTTTGGGAGTCTGTACTTCATTTACTGATTTTGTGCATGGGAAAGAAAGAAGAGAAATTTTTCAAACTGGACCAGAGCACAAGCTAACACATTAGTTCCCAAGAAACATTAACCCATTCCCACAAAGCCAATTTCTATGCTGCAGTCTTTTCTTAGAAGATGTCCTCCTTCCATGTTTGGACCTTGTCAACAGAACATGGGTCTATTTCCTTCCATGTTTGGACCTTGTCAACAGAACATGGGTCTGTTTCCTTCCATGTTTGAACCTTGTCAACAGAACATGGCTAGAGAAGGACACAGCACTAAGGAAAGATTTAAATGCAATAATTTTCACTTTTCTATCATTCTATAGTCAGTCATGGTCCAGAAATGTTAAATGGCGATGCACATATGGTTTAGTGATATCCACAGTCTCAATGACATATCCACAGTCTCAATGACATTTATACACTGAAAGATCTGGGAATGCAGGACCCATGGATAAGGAGGAAAACTGTGATGAAATGTAAAATTGTAAAGATATGAAACAATATTTTCATCAGATTATCTACTCTCTAAAACTGTGTTCCTGTATAATAATGTTCTAATGGCATTTTTTACCTCTGTATTCCTTGCAGTGTAGATGATGGGGTTTAACATAGGAGTGACCAGAGTATAAAATACTGCCACTAATTTATCTATGGGAAAGGAAGCTACTGGTCTCAGATAAATAAAAATACAGGGCCCAAAGAACAAGACGACTACTGTGATGTGGGAGCCACAGGTGGAGAGGGCCTTCTTCCTTCCCACAGAGCTGTGAGTCCTCAAAGAACACAGGATGACCACGTAGGATAGCAGCAACATGACAAAGGTGATGATAGCCATTCCGCCACCATTGGCAGCAACCAGGAGACCAAGAAGGAAAGTGTCAGTGCAGGCAAGCTGTACAAGGGGGAAGATGTCACACATAAAGTGATCCATCCTGTTGGGGCCACAGAATGGGAGCCAGAAGGTGACTAGAATCTGCCCAAAGGAGTGGAGAAAGCCCACTATCCAACATAACCCCACCAAGATGCAGCGTATGTTGTAGTTCATCATGCTCACATAGTGCAGAGGTCTACAGATGGCCACATAACGGTCATAGGCCATGACCACAAGGAGGACAACTTCTGAGCCTCCTAAGAAATGTTCAAGAAAAAGTTGTGTCATGCAAACATTGAATGAGACAGTTTTTGTGTCAGAAAGCAAATCAGCTAACATTTTAGGGATTACAGAAGAAGAATAGCATGCATCTATCAGAGATAAAAATGCCAAGAAAAAATACATTGGGGAGTTCAGTGTCTGGCTGCAAATTACAGTAATGACGATGAGCAGGTTTCCTGTGACAGTGATAATGTAGGTGATAAGTAATACAAAAAACAGAAGTTTCTGCATCTCAGAATTCTGTGTCAGTCCCATTAGAATGAATTCAGTCACATTCATTTTGTTTTCTTCCATTTCAGTGCTAATGCTGAATTCGGAAGTGGTTGATTAACCTGTAAAGACACCTTCATAGTTAGTGATGAGTCAACATATTTTGGATTAACAGGTAAGCCAAAATAATTTAGTAAAATGAGGTACTTTCTTTCATTGTATTTCAGAAGAGAAGAAAAACACTACATTTTCTATTTTATAAGAGGAGATTAGATCAACCCTTTGTAGCTATTTCTTTCAACTTCCCACAGAGCTGCGGAAACCCCCTTACACCACTGCTGACCAGCTTCACTCACATACTGTTGATGTGGAAAGACTAATCCACACTGTCTTCTATTTAGAAATTCTTAAATAAGTTAGAAAGAAACTGTCCTGTGGGAGGGAAGGTAAAAAGAAGAAAAAGAGGAATCAAGAGGCATTACATACATTTACCAACTTCTCATAAGGAATGGAAACGTTATGAACTGCAAATCTATGTAGGGAGACTCTTTAGTTCCTCTGTTATCTTTCTTTTTCTAGCTAACTGTGAAACAAGAGTTCCAAGGGGATGGGATACAGCACAGCAGCACAAGCACCTGCTGGGTAAGTGCAAGGTCTTGAGTTTGATCCCCAGTACCAAAACAAAAACAAAAACAAAAAACACCCCTAGAATTCCAGTGACCCATTCCATCTGTCCTTCAGATGTCTCTTAATGCCTGTAACTCTGGTGACCTTCTCCACTGTCAGTTTCAACACCCCTCCCCCAGTCCATGTGCAGTGGCTGCTGATTGTAGGTTGGAAATGGGAACAGGGAGGCTGTCGGGTGTTTATTTGGCTGGCTTTCTCCTAAGGTTTGGAGAAAGGGGTCCCTTCAACTAAGACTGCTGCTCTTGGTAGGGGGCACCTTTACAAGACTTGCAGGCCTCTCCTGTTCCCACAGTCACCCTCTCCGCACTCAGTCTCTGGCCAGGCGGTGACAAAGCTGCCTGCTGTTACTCCCACAATGTGCCTTACCTTCCTTCACTAGTCAATTTGAACTGTAAGAAGTTTACTTGAGAAGTAATCATAGTCACACTCTCTTTAAATTTTCATTTCATTTCTTTAGTACTTCTTGTCAAGACTCCAGTGGTGCAGAAAATTTGTACTTTGAAAACAAAGAGGAGTAAAGTGATTTTCCTTCTTGTATATGTATTTTATTCAATAATCATTGTAATTCTTTTGAGTTACAGCTGGTAAACAATTTGCTACTTATCAGGAAAGACTATACAATGTTATAGTAAA
>RJWM01039647.1:0-15968 GCA_004363535.1 Dasyprocta punctata
AAGACAGACCCCAGATCCAATGCAGGCTTCAGCTGCTTCTCCAATTGAATTAACACCTGTTTCTCTAGGCAGTGTTCCTCCCTGGTCTTCCTTGCTGCCTACTGGGAACTGAATGGTAACTCTGCCTTTAATGCCTTATGGGAAGGAAATGGGGATGTGGGCCTTTCCCCAGGCTGATCCATTTGCCTTGGGTTGGTACAATGGAGGGCAATGGCTTGTGGAATGTATTTTATATTACACATACAACAGTGACAAAACAATATCTACACTGTAAGCAATGGACTCTGATGTCTTCTACTTTACTTTATTGTATTCATTTTTTAAAAATGCTGGTCACAAGTCACGGAAGGATTACTACCTACAACTTCAAAAGCACTGATTTGGAGCACAGAGAATCAAGAGCAAAAAGCTGGATGTGGTGGTGCACACCTATCCTGGCACTCTGGAAGCTGAGGCGGGAGGATCCTAAGTCTGAACCCAAGCTCAGACTTTGCAAAATAAAAAATAAAAAAAGGGCTGAGGATATAGTTCAATAAAAAAGGCCCTGAGTTCAATCTCCAAAACTGCAAACAAACAAACAAACACACACCCACACAAAGAACATAAATAGCCTATGATATAATTCTGATTATGGTTGGGAAGATAAACCTGTATCAAATTGTAAATGATGATGATCTTAAACCCAATAAAGTGCTCTGGAGGAAAGAGAAAGACAGGGATGTGGGAGACAGGCCTGCAGGCTGTACAATACTTAAGAACAAGGCAGGGCTGGGGCGTAGCTCAGTGACAGATGCTTGCCTAGCATGTGCAAGGCCCTGGGTTTTGTCCTTAGCACTGGAACAAAAAAAGAGTGGGTAGGGAATATGGCAAAATGTGAAATCACTGATCACGTGGCTTTAATGAATAGAAAAAAACCATCTCAGAGTTGCCAGGCACACAAGTAAGATCAGGCTGTAAAACATCCTGGAAGACCTTTTTAAACAAAATGATGTTTTGCTGATCCTGTGACAATTACTGTCAATTACCTGGAGCTATGCCATGAAAGGTGAAGTTTAGGATGGGGTGGAGGTTCTACCTCCATGGCTTTCCTGAGTCCGAAGACTGGTCTCCTTATGTGTGTCAGAGCTGTGTAAAACATTTGTTGTCCATTCTCAAAACACAAGTTTGTTTTCTGCAGTGAGATCAGGGAGCTTTGAGGAGAGGCAGGAGTATCCCAGGTGATTCAGAACAAGGCCAGGATCCTATGACCCAGCTGATGGAGTCCATGAGGAAATGGGCAGAGGGTCATCTTATCTTTTCTTCACCAAAAAGACAAGCTGGGCATGGTGGCAGATGCTTGCAATCCCAGCACTTGGGGAGCTGAAGCAGGAGCATCATGATTCAAGACCAGGCTGGTGTAACCAGGTTCTAAGCCAGTGTGGACTACTCAGTGAGCCCCCACCTCCCCATAGGAGGTAGTGGGTGCTTGGCAGGTAAGGGAGGCAGATGAAGAGATTAAAAATGATCGATATGCTATATACACGTAACAACTCCCCAAAATGAATGTAGCTGTTATGTATTTCATATACATACTGCTTAAAAAAATATCAAGAGGCTTCTAGTTAATGGTCAGCCTAGTGTCACTGCACCTTCCCATGCCAAGTATCCACTTCAGTTCCTCTGTAAGTACACTCCCTCTCCTGCCAACACTGTGGACACCTTTGGGCTGGGGGTGAGGGTTCAGAGGATCCTTCAGCAGTCAACAGGCCAAGCCCAGCTAGGTAGGGTCTTGGGGGTTGGAGGAGGGGCACTGTGGTGGCTGGTCTGGATGGTAGAGGATCTGGTGAAGCAGGGTACGAGCTGCACAGAGGTCATCAGGATCTGAGGACAGAAAGGGAACGGGTGAAAAGCTGTGGGTTCCTGGGCATCTGGCCTCTAGCTTTCCCAGGACTCACCCACACCCAGCTCCTGCAGCAGGCTGCAGTACTTGGGCTCAGCCTCTAGCAGCTTCAGCAGATTGCTGGACTCCATCCGCTCCAGCTGCACTTCCCAGTACACGTAGATCTTCTGGTTGAAGGTAACATACACAAGGCAGGGGCTGTTGCGCCCCTCTTTGCAGGCATACAGGCCTGGAAGACATGGACAGTGAGACAGAGGTCAACCTTGAGTTCCACTGGGTGGGAGAAGATGACCCAGGTATCAGAGTCAGAGCCCGCCCCTCAAAATGCTGAGCAACAAACAATGGTACACTTTCTATTTCTTCTCTGTTGAAGCTCAGTAAAATAGGTTAAAAGTATAGAAAAACTACAGTAAAAACCAGGCAGAACAGCACCCAAAAAGATACTTTTTAAAAATTTTTTCCACCCTAGAGATATCCTTGGAGTCTTGAGGGGCAGCCTTACCAGTTCAAAGGGTGGGCCAGCAAAATGTGACCAGAAAGAGAGGGGTCTCTTAGGTCCACATGCTTTTTTCAAGGCAAGGTATGTCAGCTTTTCAGGTCATTGATGTATATCTTCCAGCTCCTATCACCTTGTTTGTTTTTTGTGGTGCTGGAGATTGAAGCCAGCACCTCATATATGTTGGTAGTTTCTCTACCACAGACCTTTATAATTTTGGTACCAGATGTATTTCTCTGGTTGCCCAAAAAGCTAGTGCTGCTCTCCAAGATTTTCAATTTGAAATTGAGAATGCTATGGGAGAATTTTCCTCACAGAGTTCTAGCATGCTCAGATGGAAAAAGACTCTAATGTCTTTCCACATCCCAGATACAGAGTGAGAATGGAAACCATTCTTTAAAATACTCAGAGATATCTTAATTTTTCTTATTTAAAACTGTCAAAGGCCGGGTGTGGTGTCATATGCCTGTAATCCCAGTCAGTACTCAGGAGGCTGAGGCAGGAGGATCAGTTGGGAGTACAAGGCCAGCCTAGGTTATAAAGTGAGTTGAAGGCCAACCTAAACTATGTACTGAGACCTTGTCTCAAAAAAGCCTAAAACAAAACAAAACAAACACAAAAAACTATCAAGATAGTGGTGGAATACCTGCCTATCACTTGCTGATGCAGGAGCTTGTAAAGGGTGATTGATTGTGTTAACTTGACAAGTTTACTTAAGAGAAGTTTAAATTGGCTCAGCAATTCTATACCCGAGGGTGTAGAAGATCCACACTAGGGCCTCATTGCCTGGATGATACGAAGGGGAAAGGAGGAAGGATCGATCTGCTTTCTGCTCTTCGGAGGAGCTCGTCTTCGCCCTCATGTTGGACATCATCTCCTGGCTTCCAGTGTAGATCCTTCAGCCATCTGGCAAAGACTCCTCAGCCTTCCTATTGGCCTCCTGATACGGACTTGCACGGGACACTGCAGTGAGCTCTAGACTGCCCACTGAATCCTTCCATCTCCAGTGCAGACACCCTCTGCACGCTTCCTCATCTGACTCTACAGGTGGCCATTCTAAGTACCATCATAAGTGCCACTGTAACCCAATCTTGTAACTTTGTACCCATTTGTATATCTTGTGTTATATCTATTTCTCAATAAAACAATGACTGACACTGAGCTAAAAAACTCATTCATCTATGAAGACTTCCATTTGCGGCTATGTCCATCGAGAGTGGAAATGAGCACCTCTCATGTCACTGTCTAATGTAAGGGTGCCCACAGAGGAGGCTGTGGGAGGGCCCCACCTGCACAGAAGGCGCGGATATTTTCATCCACTTGGAAGCGGACAACAGTACGGTTGTGATCGATAATATACGTCTGTCCATCCCAGGCACATGCGACCACCTCCTCATGTCCATTACCCTGAAAAAGGCCAGAGACAAGGAAGCAGGAGTGTCTGGGAGTCCTTTAGCAACACATCTAATGGTGGAGGCTGGAAGGGTAATAAAGAACAGTGAACTTGACTCTGGATAGCAGACTGTGAGCCGGGAAAGAACTGTGACCACCCAACAGAGCAGTCACATGAGCCACCTTTCACAATGCCACGGAACAGGCAGCATTATTCACAACTTTATTCTAGGGAAATTTAGCCCCAAGCTTTCAGCTTATCGAAAGCAAGTCACTCATTCGTGGTGACTGGGATATGGGGAGAAGGGATTGGGTCCTGAGCCTGACATATTGGACCCAATCCCTGCCTCCCACATCCCAGTCACCATGAATGACATGAGAGGTGCTAGAGAAACGTTCAGAGGAACGTGAGTGGCTGGATATAGAACCCATTTCTGTGCAGAATGCATGAGTGCTCTGTTCCACCCATTCCCACATACCGTGACATCTAATTTCTCCAGGGCAAAGAGCTGGTGATCCACCTGCACTGACCACAGCAGCTTGTCTGCTTCCTCCATGAGCTTCAGTGTCCCTGTAAGGGGACAGGTGGCCCAGGGTGGATGAGCTGGCCTCTGAGAAGACCCCACGGGCAGAGCCCTTTGCCCCTGCCCAGCCCAGCATTGCTTACCATCCAGGGTGCAGAGGGCAAAGAGGCCAGAGCTACCACTCTCAGGGCTGTGGCCTGCAAGTGCAACGGAACAATGTGAAGGGCAGAGCAAGCAAGAGCTGCTTCTAGGAGAGGGCAGCTGCCCTCGGGGATGGAAGGACAATCTAGTAGCAAGGTCAGGGCACTGGATCTCTCTCCTTCAGAACACATGATTTCCCTCAGCTCCCTCCCACTCCACTTTCACCTTGTTTGATGTTGCCTATTAGGTGAGTAGAGACATTCTTGTTGTGGATTCGGCCGGATGTCTGGTGCAGCACTACATCTCGCGCAGCTGCAGTCTCTCTGTGAAGAGGTGGGAGGGTGGGCCAAGTGGGTCCACGTGAGCCGAGCTCTCTGGGCCCTTGCGGGCTGCTATCCCCATTTAAAAGCAAGGAGGATTGACCTGCCAGATAGAAACCTTGAGCCTCTTTTATTTTACTTTATTTTATTTTTGTACTGGGGATTGAACTCACAACCTTGCGCCTGCCAGGCAGGTTCTTAGGCCACTGAGCTAAATCCCTGTCCTGAACCTCTTTTACATGCTGCAAAGTTAAAGCTCAGGATTCCCTGGGCTCCCGAATAATCTTGTGTAACAGAAGATGAAGGAAGTTGGTCAACTGCAGACCTGTCTTACTACCATGCGCCCTCCGGAAGCCTGTTTTGCTTCCATGTGCCCCACGCGCTCTGCAGCCCTATATTCCCTTACCTACTGCCCTCCACGGCCTCCTCAGTGGCAGGGGAGGATTCAGTGTCCTTGTTCCAGGTGCACAGAAGAACTGCGTAAGCACAGCCTGGCTGAGATACCATCAGTTCAGGAACACCCAGTGGTCCCAGAGTCACCGAGAGACTGTCCACCTGCACTAGGGAACGGGGTTCAGTGTGGATGGAGTAAGAAGGAGGGGTAAGGGCCATCAGGAAGAGGGGATTTTTTGGGGCAGGGCTCCTGAGAATAGTGCTCCAGTTCTGCGGATACAGGAGTAAGGACTGTGGAACCTGGAGAATCCTTCCCTCTACAACCTGCTCTCCGCTATGAGTGTCCTAGTGGGTCTTGATTCTGATGTGATCCACACTACACCTAATGCATTCTCCTGCTTCTCAGCCCACTGCTCCTTCTTCTTTACCTGTTACTAGAATTTCTGTGAAGATCCCGACTGGAGATGATTCTCTTTGGGTCTTTCTCAGCAAGCGATTTTCCCTTCTTCCCGCCTGACCCTGTCTGTCCCATGACTGCACTCCACAAGCATCCTCCAGAAGGCCTTGCTCCCTGCTCACTGGGCTCCTGGGTTCCCTAATTTAGCCTCTCACCTGGCCCTCCAGCATCCATTTCTTGAGCGATACCAGCTGTCCTGTCAGGTGTCCAGTGCCCTCGGACAGCTCTTCCCAGCGGAAGGCACGTACCACACGGTCTGTGTGTCCTACTACCAGTTCACAGCACCCATCTCCATCTGTGGGAAGAGAGAACAAGCTGCATTTGGAGCCACATCTGTGCTGGTCATCTTGCAGACTACAGGCATCTTCCTCTCCTCTGCGACTGTTGTTGCTACTGGCACTTTTTATCCAGTACAACATCATGTCCAGTCTCTCATCCCCTCTATAGCTGTTGCCTGCCTCAACCTTTCCTTGTGCCCATGCAGCTACCCATCCCCCTGTCCTACAAGCCTCACTGCTTGCATTCTCCGACTTATTCTTACCTGGTCCTGATTCATGCTACGCACCTCCACCACTTTCAGTTGGTTTCTGCTCAAAACAGCAGTCCTGTGTCTGGAGAGCTCATTCTCTTGCCACCTTCAGCTTTCTACCAAATGTTACCTACTCAGCAGGGACATCCTTGACAACTCCATTTAAAATTGCTACCTCTACCTTGATAATGCCAGAGTACTTCCTATGCCTTTTCTCTGTAGCACTTATTACCCTGCAATATACTATTTAAATTTATTTTTTGCTGTGCTGAGGATGTATCCCAGGGCTTCATGCATGCTAGACAAGTGTTCTACAACTGAGCCAGACCCAGCCCAACTATTTAATTTTCTCACAATTTTTTTTTTTCCTGTCTCTCTGTAGTCAAGTCTAAGAGGGACAGTTATTTTTGTCTATTTCATTCATTATAATTCCAGTGCCTAGAACAATGCCTGGGTCACAATGAGAGCTCAGTAAATCCACATTAAATACATAACAAATGTGCAAATGAATACAGAACCCCCCACCCAATCCTTGAGCTCTGTCCTAATGCCCACTGGCTCTGTGGCCCTGGTTGCCTGCAAAGGCAGCCATGCCCACCGATGTCGCTGATCAGCATGACCTTGGTGTTGGCTGGGATGTGCTGCTTGAAGACCGGACGCTGCTCTTCTCCCGCTAGTGTCTCGTGGTGCCCAGAGGCATCCAGGACTTTAGCCGGTGTCAGGTCAAACAAATGAAACCAGCCTTCAGCACTCACTGCTACCACCAGGTTCTGGGAAAAAGAGGTACAGGAGAGACAGACTGGGCAGGAGAGGGCGATCAGGGTATAAGGCTGATAATGAGATCTCGGAGGTCAAGGCTGGCTCCCAATGGCAGACAGGGACGGGGGAAGGCCAAGGAATTTCAGCAAAGCCCAAGATTCCCTAGAGTCCTTACCTTTCCTTTATTACACACATCTCCAACCCCAACGCAAGTCAACTGCAAGAGAGAAAGGGAGGCTCAGGGAGGCAACAGGTAGAATAGTCCTCTCTAATCTCTGCAAAGCAAGATGGAGTAGGTTTTCTAATCACCAGTCTTTGCTGAAAACTTGTGTCATGTGACCTACATTGATAGTCTTTACCAATCTAGTTACTGTGCTGTGAATTTGGTTTACCCAGATAGCAATATGAAAACCTGAAGTGGGTGAGATAATCTGAGCTTAAAACAAAATAAAACAAAAATCTTACATCTTACATAGCTAGACTATCATATTTCTACACTTATTCCAATTATTACTCCCATTTTTAACCATACAGTCATGCATTCTATAACAGTGTTTCAGTCAACAACAAATCACATGAATGATGGAGGGCCCATTAGGCTATATCACCTAACCGTTAGTAGTTATCGTAGTCTGTGCATATACTCTATGATGTTTCCACAGTGATGAAAGAGCCTAACTGCAATTCTCAGAACAGGTCCCTGCTGCTATGTGACACATGACTATACCTGATAGGATCAGACAACCTTATGCAGCTTCTGGAAAGCACCAAGGAGGTCCCCACAACATAAAGCACAGCCAACCTTGTATGCAGGGGCAGGGCAGAGGAGATGTGAGCTTGGTTTGTGTCAAATAAATCCCAAGCAGGGCTGGGCTGAGGAGCTGGGAGGTCAGGATAAACTGGAAAGCTCTGGAGCTTCACGGTTCCTGCACCAAGTGGATCCTTCCCCCACCTTCCTCCCAAGACCCAGGGAGGTGAATACTAACCATCCCCTGGCAGGTGCAGGTGAGCCACGGCCGGCTGTCATCGTTCTTATACACGGACAGCTTTCCACTGGTGTCTCCCACAACCAGTTCATTTAACTTCAAAAGGAGAGAGATGAGTGTTAGTGAAACAGTTCATTTTGTATAAACCTAAGCCATTTGCCTCATGCGGTTGAAGAATAAAACCATGGGCAAATGGAGGAAGTTAGGAGAGTGTTTATTAAAAATAATAATTAGGAAAAAAAGGTTCTAGAGGGGAAAGAAGACTAAGTCTTAGCTTTATACACTTAGGCAGGGTGTGGGGGGCTTGTTTTAAACAGGTGGCTTTTTGTGGGTTTAGGGTTTAAAGGGAATTAGTTATTTATCTAGTGTACAGGAAACTGAGTTCAAAGGAAACTGGTTATTCTGCATTTCTAAAATTTTCCAAGTCCAGCCCAGATTAGGGAGGAACTGTCAGTTAACTTAGCATATCTTTAGCCTGGGAGGAAAGATCCTTATCTCTCTTTTTATTGTAACTTTTATTCTTGTTCTCTGGTTTCTTTTGCATTTGGAGGCTTGACCAGCTGCTTGATTAACTAACTGCCTGATCAACCAGCTGCTTGAATTAGCTCTTTTTGCATTGCTAGGCTGCTCTCACTTCCTACTCACGATAACTAAACTATACTATCTGAGGACAGGGCTCTGACAAACCCTGGAAAGCTCTTTTCAGTTCAGCCTATCCTTGGGAAACTCCAAGGTTTCAAACTGCATCCGCTTCAACTTTTTTTTTTTGGTACCAGGGATTGAACTCAGGACCTCGCGCTTGCCAGGCAGGCACTTGTGCCACTGAGCTAAATCCCCAGCCCTTCATTAACTTTTTATTAAAATTCTTTGAGGCTTGCTTGGCATGGAACTCAGTGGTACAGTGGTTGCCTAGCATGCATAAGGCCCTGGGTTCCACCCTTAGTACCCACAAATTTTGGGGGGGGTGTCTGTGTGAGCAACATAATCCTAGTTTCTCAGAATTTAAATTTTTAGAGGGATGTGTGTGTGTTGTGGGCAGGAGAGGTTAGAGGATTGGATGATCTGATCCATCCCAGAAAAGCCCAACTCTTGAATAGCTCTCTGCCTTAAATGCCTGACTTTGGCTCTTCTAATGTGTAGATTAGGAATGGGATACATTTTGAAAGCAATCTAAAATACTGAAACATCTAATGTCAGACCTCCTCTTAACCAGGACCAAGTAAAAAGACAAGGGCAGCTTCTGAGGCCCTAACTCCTCTCGCTACGCCTTTAAAGTCTGGTGTGTATTAAACAATGAGGGGACGGTGGTGCCTGAGGGATAAAGCCTTAAGGCATCAATGGGGCCAACATCCCCTGGCCTCTGGTACCCTCAGGTAGTGGCCAGGCTCTGAGGAGAGGGGATTCGCTATATGCTATACAAAGCTTCTTCACCACTGCTGCCTGGGGAGTCACCATGATAACCAAGTAGATCCAAACCCTATTTCTACAAATAGTTTTTTCCTTTTATTTTTGCTATTATAAACTTCTGGCTCTTAAACATATAAAATGAGGTTTAGATGAGACTTACAAATAAAGCCTTAAAGTTTGATAATGTAAAGGTTATATACGATATGGGCTAATATGTATGTTTCTGTACGTTAACTTTCAGGTACATATTATTCTCCAAAAATTCTACTTCAGTTCATTCACAGATAAGTAGACAGTCATAGTTCAAATGCTTATGTTAACATGACTTAATAGTGAGCTAATTTAAATTGGTTGGTAAGGTAAGTGCAAAGATGCCTTTAAGGTTGGTGACATGTTTTTGTTCAAGTTGTTAGCCAATCCAGATAATATTTTTCTAAAAAGTTTTATAGACTCGACTTCCAGGAAAATGGCAGAGTGGTAAGCAGCAACAGATCAGCCTCTCAAAGATTTGGAATCCAGACACTGGAAGATAACACCCTGGGGAAGAAAAGACGGAAGGAGGTGGGTCTCTGGGACCCAATGATGGGAAAATTGGAGCCTATCGAGAAATTGAAGAGTCAGACCACAATGCAGAAAAATGAAGGGGAAGCCTGCACTTTCTCCCTGGCTCCTGGCTTGTGGCTCATAAGAAAGGAAGATTAAATCTACAGACACAGTGGGTGACTCCAGAGGCCTTCAGGGAATCAGGCACGGTGGTGTATATCTATAATCCTGGCACTGAGGTAGGAGGATCGCTGTGAGTTAAAGGCCAGGATGGGTTACATAGTAAGACTCAGTCTCTGAAAGACAAAAACTAAAACCAAACCAAACCAAACCAGAACAAAAAACCTAGGTCTTCAGGGAAAAACACACAGTGGAACAGAGCAGTGAATGCCGTGTGCTACAATAACTAGTGAGCGACTGACTCTAGTTGGAATGAAAGAGAATGCCCAGTCAGTCCTGGAGTTCTCAGATAAATCTGGATAACCAGTCGGGAATATAAAGATAAATGCCAAGATAACCAGTCGGGAATATAAAGATAAATGCTTAGAACAACTGCCTAGATTTACAAGGCAGAGACACAGGAAGAAAATCACAACAATGTGTAGGAAAATGCAGTGTCTAGGCAGGAAAAAGATATGCTTATTAAAAACTAATTGGGAAAGCCAGGAGTGTTGGCACATGCCTGTAATTCCAGCACTTGGAAGGCTGAGGCAAGAGGATCGTTGTTACTTTCAGACCAGCCTGGGCTACAGAGTGAGCTCAAGGCCAGTCTCAACTGCATAGTAAGACCCTGTCTCAAAAAGGCAAAAAAAAAAAAAAAAAAAGCAACTAATAGGGAAACTTACTAAAAGCAGGTTCTGCCTTGAACAGGTAGATTCCCTATAATTAGAGCAATTAAAAAGACAAAGGAGAGAGAAAAACTAGACTGAGAGAGGCACCAGGTAACAGAACTACCAGAAGAATTTATCTAGAACAGTTAACAAAACATGAAAAAGCCAGAAACAAAAGATCAGGAAAACCAGCCCTCCTCACCTACCTGATAAATGCAAAGGAGATAAGGGGCAGTCATCTAAAAACTCTTATTATATACACATATACACATATGTACACACACTCACTTTAACATCATTTTATTATTGCACCAGATACACACATTCCCTCTACCTAATCACTAAATCTAAGCTACCTTCCTATAAACTGCCTCCCACTCCCCCATTATCCAGCACAAAGGGACAGGAAGAAATCAAATGGTGAGAAAGACTGTAGGCAGACATGCCCCGGGTAAGATCAAAGACAGCCAATCAGATGGCAACAACTTCCAGGCGCCCACAGAAAGGATAGGAAAATCACTAGTCCTAAATAAAAGGAGCCAGGGGTAAGAGCTCAGGAACATTCACTTCTGATGTCCCCTACTTTACTAGGGTAGCTGTCTATCTTCTATTTTTGCCGTTTCCCAAATAAACTGTCTTCTTTTATTCTAAACTCTCCTTGAGTTCATTACTGAAACCAAGAGCTTACAATTCCAGCAGCTGTGCATTCCAGATGAGGAGTGGTACATATATCCCCCACTGCCACAGTAGGCGTGGTAAGCAGATGTACTACCGATAGCACAAATGAGGCTAGAAGACCACTCCCTCTCTACCCACTTGAATTTGGGCAACAGCCCTGGGGACAATCCTCCTTCCATTGCTCTGAGACAAGCAAAAAATAAAGTAACAAAGATGTAGGAAATGTATAAAGCTCCAGTCCAAAACACATGAATGTTAGATCTCTTGGCCTAAACTTCAGAAACTCCCCACTTATACCTCACTGAAGGCTGATACATATGGAATGCATAGTTAAGGGTGGATTCTGGGACAGGCTGGCAAGCTGAAAGCCCCTGAGATATCTCAGCACCCTTTCAATCATTCTTGTTAATCATATCAAGACCCAGTGAGAGGTACCTGGGCTGGGGTGCACATCTTTCAAAATCCAACAGTGCGATTTGTCTGTGTGCTTTTTATTTCCCTGTTGTCCTGATACCACTGCTCTGTTCATGCTGCCCTTTTTATTTCTGTTAGCGCGGGCCTGCTCTGAGCATATCTTCGATGTAGCTGCTTTTTCTTTTACAAGTAGATATATATTTGCAATTCTTTGCTAGGGATATACAAGAACCTGGAATCTATCTGTTGGAGCCACTACATGGATGAGATGTAGTGAGCAAATAGATGTGATTCATCAGGGAGAATGTGGCAACATCTTAGAGGAGGACATTTCTAGGACAGCCATCTGCTTTTTAGTAGCTAGAAACCTTCCCATCAGATCAGCTTCCTTGTAGTTGAGCTTGGCTCTGACCTCTGGAGGGTACATCACTGAACAGCAATGCCAAAGGACAACAAAGGCGAGCTCTTTCTGTGTTCTGCTTGGGCCTTTAAGAGGCTTGCTGTCCCTACTGCAGCCAAGGCCTCAGTGGGCAGCCCTAGAGTCTCTCAGTCTTACAGCAAATAATTTGTTTCAAACATCTATAAGATAAGGGCTCCTTAGGATAAAATCAGTATTACCTGCCCGTAAATCTCCAAATGTTGGTTGTGGGGGCTGCTAACACAGTTTCTCTTTTCTCTTTAGTGGTGCTGGGGATTGAACTTAGTGCCTCAGGCATATACTCTGCCACTGGGCTACACCCTCAGCCCCCTAATGAAATTGCTAACAGTACTCAAGTGGGGCAAGTGTGCTATGCCCTATCACTCACCAACTATCTCAGCTACTTGACTTTGAGTTACACTTACTAGTAACAGGCAAAGCTCTTCCAGTGTTTTGTTTGTTTGTTTGTTTGTCTTTTGTCTTTTTGAGACAGGGTTTTACTCTGCAGTTCAGGCTGGCCTTGGCCTTGATCTCATGGCAATCCTTTTGCTTCAGTCTCCCAAGCGCAGGGATTACAGGTGTGTATCACCATGTCTAGTACTTCCAGTTACTTTCAAACACATAATCAGTTTTTCTTTTTTTGTGTGTGTGGTCCTAGGAATTGAACTCAGGGCCTTTACACAGAGCTACATCCCTTTTCAGATTAGAGTCAATTGGTAAATTACTAATTGTCCAATTTGGGAGTCTAGATCCCAGAGTACTGGGAATACAGGTGTGTTTCACTATGCTATGTGTTTTCACTATGCTCACTTTCACTTTTTCTTTCTTTTCTCCTTTCTCCATTCCTTCCTTCTCTCCCTCCTTCCCTTCCTTTTCTTTGTTTTTTCTATTTTTTGTGGTGCTGGAGATTGAAACCAGAGTCATATATGCTAACCAAATGATCTACCACTGAGCCACATCCTAGCCTAAAACGTTTTTTTCACATTCGCTTTTTAAAGTAATATTTATTTAATAAAAATAAGTTTACTGAGTGCTAATTATGTGCCTAGGGACTACTGCAAGTGTTGGAATTATAATAGCGGAAAAAACAGGTTTAAAAAATTCCTGAACTGGGTGTGGTGATGCAAGCATGTAATTCCAGCACTCTGGAAAGCTGAGGCAGGAGGATTTCTAGTTCAAGCCCAGTCTGGCTAATTCAGTGAGACCCTGTCTCAAAAATAAAAATAAAGGGGTTGGAGATGTAGCTTAGTATAAAGGCCTCAGTATAAAGGGTTCAATCTTCAGTTAAAAAAAAAAGTAGTATAATTTGCAGACGTTGCTCTGTGTCTGTAGGAGATTGATTCCAGGACCTCCATAAATTCCAAAATCTACCAATGCTCAAGTACATTATATAAAATGGCATAGTAGATTTTACACATAACCTACACACATCTTCCCATAAACTTTAACTGTTGGCGTTCTCTGTAAATAAAGTTATGCACTGCACATAATTTGAACAATGGTGGACCACACATTGGGAGACATGCACCATCTAATCTAGCCTTGGTATAGTAGGCTATGCCTTTCAGGTTTGCATAAGCAAACTATCTAACAACAAAACTACCTAAAAACACTCTCTTATCCCCTTAAGTGACGCATGCTGGTAGTTGTTAGGCTGTATTTTTAGGGAATGACAAGGAAAACGATTCTGTACATATTCAGTACAGACCCAATACTTATTTTCTTCAAGTCCAGCACCTCTGATGGGCGGTTGACTTGAATCCCGGGTGCAGAGCACTGGGAGGAGGGAGAGCAGAGGTGACAATCCCTGAGCACTAACGCGTCGCTCCACCTGCTTTATCAGCATTAATTAATTAATTAATTAATATTTTGGAGGGGTTCGGGGAATTGAACTCAGGGCCTCTCACTTGCTAGGCAGGCACTGCGCCCGCTAAGCTACATCCCCAGCAACATTAATTTATTTAAACATGAAAAAAGGAACAACATTCAAGGAGGAAGGGAAAAATACACGGAGAGTTCTTTAAAGTTACTCAACCACGCACCCACTCTGGGCGGGTACTGCGTACCCCACCAGCGGCAACGTGGTAGGAGGGGCTCGGAGAAGTCTTCACAGGAATGCATCCCTGGCAGCGCAGGGTTTTTTCTAGTTTTGAGGCGAAAAACATTTTGTAGCTTTTAAAGGTAAAGTGATTTGAAAAGTGATGCCACTGAGAGAAGCTAGTCAAAAGCCGCGACCCAGGACACTGGTCTACCAGGGCACACCAGGCTTCTATTGTGCACAAACTACGAAAGGAGGCACAAGGGGCAATCGTCAATCCACCTTTAAAAACACTCCTACGGCACAAATCCAACCACACCCCTTGGCAATATCCGTCACTGAAGCAACAGATACAATTTTTCTCCAGAGCGCATCACGCCGGCTGCAGCACGCACGCACGCGCGCGCGCATGCGCACACCTGTGGACATGCTGCCCAGGGCAGGGTGACCGCGTCCCTTGCAGTGTGAAAACACTCACCGTGTCGTTATCCACGTCCCCGAGGCAGATTGCGTGTGGGAAGAGACTCCCACTAAACTCCATCGCTGCGCGCTGCACATAGCTAACTGACCTCATGGCATTTCCAGGGTCGGGGAACACAGGCGTCCTGCTAAGTGGTCCCCGAACGGCGACCCCACCCCGCACCGGCGGAAGGCAACCTAAAGCGGAAAGCTACAGCACAGCTTGACCCTCTAACCCCAGCCTAGCCCTAGCAATCCCAGAGGAGAGGCGGGACTTCCGAGTCTTGATGTGAGTGACAGGGCGACGGACCGCTCCTGTTCGTCAGAGGTGTGGCGCGGAGCGAGCAAGTCTGGTGCGGTTTTTCAGTGCCTTGGGCGCGGGGTGCTGTAGGGCTCGGTAGCTTCTGTGGCTCTGGCCTTCAGGTCCTGTGTTTCAGAATCGTACTAACAATAGTATGGTTTCTATACAGTTGTGTTTTCTTTTGGGGGGATGGTGTTTAGAAACAGCGTCGCATATGTATCTTAGACTGACTGGGAATTCTTTTTTTTTTTTTTTTTTTCTTGCTGCACCGGGGATTGAACTCACAGCTTCTCGTGTTCCAGACAGGAGCTTAAGCCACTGAGCCAAACTCCCGGCTCTGGTTTTTTGAGACAGGGTCGCACTATGTAGCTCAAACCAGCCTTGCGCTCACGTTGTACCCCAAGCCAGCCTCGAACTCACAACGCTTCTCCTACCTCAGCCTCCTGAGTGCTGGGATTAAAGGCGTGCACCACCACGCCCGGTTTGGCTGGGAATTCTTTATAGGCCAGGCTGACCTTGAACTTCTGCTTCAGCCTCTTGAGTATTGACATTACTGTTCAGGCATGTGCCAATATGTCGAAGTTCAGCAGTGTTTTTTAATAAAACCCATTAGGAGTTGTTAAAACAATGTGCATTGCAACCATCATTAAAAAAAGAAAAAGGGGGTACCAGGGATATAGCTCAGCGGCACAGCACCTACGTGGCAAGTGCAAGGTCGTGAGATCCCTGGTACCAAAAAAAGAAAAAGAAAAAAACAAAAACAGATTTCCCAGGAAAGGTCAGGTGACTCCTCCTGAAGTAGTATTGTCTTTGTGGAGGTTTTGTTTCATATATGTATTCCGCCCGCCACAATGGTCAATAGTTTAAAACCACCTGCTACATTCCACATATAATTCTTCACAAACTTAGCACAACAACCATGTCAGCTTGGATATTACTTGTTTCTTCAGATGAAGAAAACAGGTTCAGCAAGATTAAGACATTTGGCAAAAAGTGTTGGAGGT